>APFE031711232.1:313702-414393 GCA_000404065.3 Pinus taeda
TGAAAATCACAAAATCATTAGGAGCAGAGATGTAATATTCAATGAAAAGGTCTTGTATAAGAATCAATTGCAGGAAAAGAAACAGAAAAAAGAAAACAAGGAATACATAGTTCTTGATGAGATCATTGAAAAAGTAAAGGTGCCTGAAAATAATAATAATCATCAACCACAACAACAAAAACCACCACAACAGCAACAGGCACCCCAAACACCTGAAAGTGGTGTTAGAAGATCTACCAGGATAAGTATACCCCATGAACGATACTCTCCTTCATTATATTATTTACTGTTGACTGATTCTAGTGAACCTAAATGTTATGAAGAAGCAATGTAGGTTGAAAGTAGGAAGAAGTGGGAGGTAGCCATGGAAGAAGAGATGGACTCCTTAATGCATAACCACACTTGGGACTTAGTTAGGTTGCCTGCAAGAAAAACTACATTGAAGAATAAATGGGTTTACAGGCTGAAGGAAGAAGAAGGCGGAAAACAAAGGTACAAAGCTAGACTTGTGGTGAAGGGGTTTGCACAAAAGAAAGATATTGATTTTGATGAAATATTTTCTCCTGTTGTTAAAATGACTTCAATCAGAACCATTTTAAGTCTAGTAGCAATTGAAGATTTGCATCTTGAGCAGTTAGATGTAAAGACATCCTTTCTCCATTGGGGTTTGGAGGAAGAGATATATATGTAGTAGCCACAAGGATATGAGGTAAAAGGGAAGGAGAAACTAGTGTGCAGGTTGAAGAAGAGCTTGTATGGCTTAAAACAGGCTCCAAGGCAGTGGTATCTAAAATTTGACAAGTTTATATCTGAACAAGGTTATACTAGATGTCGCTCTAATCATTGTGTTTATCTGAAAAGGCAAAATGATGGCAGCTATATTATATTGTTACTGTATGTGGATGACATTCTTGTTGCAGGGTCTAACATGTAGGAAATAAATGTGCTCAAAAGAAAATTGGAAAATTCATTTGCAATGAAGGATTTGGGAGCTGCAAAACAAATACTTGGTATGAGAATAACTAGAGATAGGAAAAATCACAAATTAACATTGTCTTAGAATGAGTACATATAGAAGGTGTTGAAAAGATTTAACATGCACAATGAAAAACCAGTTAGTACACCTTTTTCTAGCCATTTCAAACTTAGTAAGGAAATGTGCCTAAAGACCCAAGAAAACATGGATTATATGTCTAAAGTTCCATATGCATTAGTAGTTGGAAGCTTAATGTATGCAATGGTCTGCACAATGCCTGATATTGCACATGCAGTGAGAGTTGTAAGTAGGTACATGAACAATCTAGGAAAGGAACATTGGATGGTAGTGAAACGAATTCTCAGATATTTGAAAGGTTCCACAAGTCAAGCATTATGATTTGGTGGTTCAAACATTTCTCTACAGGGATATGTTGATGTAGATATGGCAGGTGACAGAGATAACAGGAGGAGCACTACAGGATATGTATTTACTGTAGGTGGAACAATTGTCAATTGGGTTTCAAAAATCCAAAGTGTTGTTGCACTTTCAAAAATAGAAGCAGAGTATGTTTTGCTACAGAGGTAGTAAGAAAATGATTTGCTTAAAAGGTTACGCGGTGAATTGGTAAGGAGCATGATAAGGGCATGTTATACAATGTAGCCAAAGTCCCATTCATTTGCAAGAATTAGCATTCACTTCTAGAACTACACATACAACTCAAGTACCATTTCATACGATCAGTGTTGGAAGATGGAAAGTTGAAGCTGGAAAAGATACACACTAGCCAGAATCCTGTAGATATGCTAACAAAAGTTGTAATCAGGGAGAAACTGAGAATATGCTCAGTTTCATTTGGTCTTCAAGGATGACAATGAAGATGAGAAACAACCAGGTCAAAAGAGGAGTCATTGTCCGGCAAATGAAGCAGTGGTGGAGTTGCTACAATTATTCTCCAAGTGGGACATTGTTGGGTGTGGAGCATGATTATTTAGAGGTCTTTGTTTCAGTCGAATGTATACCCCAAGAAGTTTGTACATCCCTCATCGTAGGGGGTGTGTGGGGGGACTTGTCTGGGGTTCGGGGAGGCTGATTCCCCCCGGCTGAGGGGTCTAGGGGCCAGCGGTCCCCCGGCGGGGATTTCGGGGGCGGCACCCTTGAAGCTAAAAATAGATGTAAAATTTCCTTGTAAAAGTATAGTAATTTCTAGTCAACCTGGGCCGTTCATTAGGTGGATGATCTGACACTAGAACTTATGTTTAGTTTAGGGTTTTTTTCCCTAGAAGTCAACCCCTCTCTTTATACGAGAGCATTATATTGAGGCTGTGTAATAGATGTGTATTCTTTGAGCGAGAAACAGAGAGGTGAGGCTGTGAGAGAAAACAGAGGATATTATAGCGGATCTGTTGTAGGTTGTGTCTCTTCATTTTGCTTGATAATAGAAAGGAAGGACTGGCTGTTCGGGGTGGATGTAGCCCAAACTGGGTGAACCACATATATCTGTGTCTCTCTGGTTTTATGCTTTTTCTGTGTTTATATTTCTTCTATATTCTATGTGTTCCATTTCTCTGTAATATATAAATTTTTAACAAGTTTTTCACAACAAAAAAGCAGTTTTTGCATGTGTATGGTGGTTTTTGACTTTCCAGGGGGTCTAGAGGTCACTGTGGCCAAATATGGTCGAGTTTACACTCATTTGACTCGAAATTTCTAGCTGGACACTGTGGTGAGGTGCATTTTATCATCTGAGACTCTATTTTTGAGCTCATGCCTGTAATAGCATATTGAAGACAAAATAAAGAGGTCAGCATTGGAAGTGAAAGGACCAGAAGATGTAGCGAGAAAGTCTGGTGAACTCCTTTATTAAATTTGGTTGTGTTGATGTGTTTAAATGTGTCTTCAAATTGTTTATGTGTTTATGTTATTCGCAATATTTTCGATCCGTTGCATTAAATAACATAAGAAAATTCACACGTAGTCTATAATACCTATTTCATTAATGAATCAAGAAGGCACATTACTGTGCTTTTCCAAAACTTCCAAGTCTTCTTATGTTGAGATTTTCTTGAGGAAATCTTTTTTATTCACAGGCTTGTTGTAGATTTTAAATATGTGTCCATTGGCTAGAAATGATGTTTTTGCTTCATCTATAGTCTTGATTTTACCTAATCCATTATTATAGAATTCCTCAATTTCATAAGGCCCTAACCAATGAGTGGTGAATTTTTCTTCGAAGTCCTTGTACTTGGAATCAAATAGAAGTTCCCAATCCCCTATATGAAAAAAATTCTTGTTAATGAACCTGTCATGCCATTTTGTTCTTTGTTGTTGTACCATTGATGCATATTCTACAACTTCTTTTCTTATTTCATCTAGTTCACTTAGCTGCATGATCCTTTGTTGTTATGACTCTTGTTAGCTTCCTATATCAATAGGTTTCATTTTTCATTATTGACTGGAGAAGTGCCAAATATGTTCATCCTTTCCATGCTACAAAGATTCCATATTTTTGAAGAATTTTACTATGTACAGGTGGTTGATTCTTGTCACAGTTGATGAATAGCCAGACAGTCTAATTCTGGCTAGATCATGTTTGAATTTACTTGTCTTAAAATAGAGAATAAAGGTCTACACAAACAGTTCAAGCTTGGCAGACAAGTAGTTAGGTAGAGAAGCAAAGGGTCTCAACAGCTTAATCTGAGCCCTGGAAGAGATAAGGGTAGACTCAGATAGGAGGGCAGCTACAAGAAAAGAGAAGAGTCAGGGTTTGCTAGTTCAAATGCACCCAATGAAAATGAAGAAAAAATGTTAGGTGTACTAGGCTGGGTAGGCAGTTTTGATATTGTAGAAGTAGGCTTATGGGTAATTTGGTCCTATTGCAACAGGTTTCATCTCATAAAAATCATAAGATGCTATGGCAAGGTGGTTACAAAATAAAGGGAGCATGACTAATTTCCCTCCTCATTTTTCCAAAAAAGACTTACTAACATCCCCCAAGGAGAATGAGATTTGCTCACTTCCCTTAGTCCACCTCATTTCATGGAAAAAACTAAGTGAAACTGTCTTTTCACCTAAGCAAAACAAGCCACATTTCTTGTGTAAAAGGTTTCTATTCCATTTTGCCAAGTTTCCTAAACTTCATAAATTGATATCATTTCGTTCCCCCCATGCCTAATTTTTCACTCTATAAACTTAGCCTAATCCATACACATCCATTCCACATAGTCGTATTAACCTACTAACACTATTATATAGCCCCTATGTGAATATTTCCCCTCCCTTACTATGTAAAAATACACAAACAATCCCTAAATATCTAAATACCCCGACCTTTGGCTAACTATAAGCTATATTTCAATTTTTTGTCGGGAGTTATTAGTCCACCCGAGGCCAATAACAACCCTCCACGTGCCCTGTCGGGGCTTGTTTAGCCTTTGGCTAAATAAACAGCCGAAACCCGCATATTGAACCCCCAAAACCCATTTAACCAAAGTCTGAAATAACCCCGCAAAACATTAGAAAATCCGAAATATTACAGCGGGTCCCCCGCTGATAAACCACCACTACCTTCATTACCCGCCAGCCATCCGATCATCGTCAACAGATCCAACGGTTGTTGGCGATATCAGAAGCCCTGATATGCTGAACGATAGTGTTAGGGGGATGGGCGATATTGCCGCCATACCAAGGATGCGTGTCAGGAACCCGGCGTGTTCGGAGCCCCCTCACGCAAAACCAGTCCCCTCTAAAGGTGGTGCGGGGAATACCACTTACCACCCCACTGCCTCCCCGCTGACATCATGCCTACATCATCTAATGACGTCACGTCCCTGGCAACAACCACATTTGGTCACGTCACCCGACACATCACCTGCCACGTCACGTGCCATATCATCTTCCATACCTCGCTACATGACAAAATTACATCATGCTGACGTCATCAGACCAAAGCACACCAAAACCCGCAAAAGTAAAAAATTTGGGTAAAAATAGTTAAAAATGCTATTTTCACCCATTTCTCTTTGTTTTCTATACGAGTCCTGTGCATGCTAATTTACGTGCAAAAGAGCATTTTCACCATACAAGTCCGCCACCCAGCAACTTTTACTCCACAGCTCGGCCCCTCGGCTCATTTAGTCACCTGCAAATCGACCATTCCACCGTAAAAATAGGTATTTACACAAATCTACGCCTGAACCCTATTTTTATTGGTTTTCGCTGTAAAATTGCCCACGGAGCCTAGAATTTGAAGAGAAAAAACACTGTGTTGCTGCCAAAATACCCACCATAACCTTTGTCTTGCCAAATTTCACCATAAATCCACACCTGAGCTAAAATTAAGCTCGTTCGACCTTGCAAATTCTCCAAGGAACCCCGAAAACTACCTTTTTCCCACAATTGTCGCCCATTGTGCCAAAGAAGCCCACAAGTTCTATCTCTCCAACTAATTTCTGTCCACGGAGCTAAATTCAAGCCAACAAACCAATTTCAACGGTGAAATTCTCGGAGAAAATCCATAGAGTTGTTGTTTGCCTATTTTGCTTGCATAGAGCCAAAATTTTCCAATTTTAAAGGCAACAGAGTTTAGCCATGGAAGGTCCAGTAGCCTTAAACATCAATCTGCTTAATGTGCCCCACAAGGAATTGGAACATTTTCCCTTAGCTGATAAAGACTATCTAATCCAAGACCTAGTAGGCTACCAAAACCATCTGTAAGCAGTCTGTGAGCTCAAAAACAGTTACTTAAATCAAAATGATATTTATGGCATATGGGAATCAAATCTACCCATATACTACCTCCCCTCTGTCAATATTTTCCCAGAGATAATTCACCTCTGCTATGAGAACTATGAGCCAACTAAAAGGGCAGTTAAGATTCCATCTAGAACTACCCTCTTTCATATTACTCTTGACTCCATAAATCAAATGTTGAACTTCAAACCAACCCATCTCCAGTTTCCTCTTACTATGAAATTCTTTCTAGATGAAGGTCCCAAAC
The DNA here is from genome assembly GCA_000404065.3 of Pinus taeda. Taxonomy (NCBI): domain Eukaryota; kingdom Viridiplantae; phylum Streptophyta; class Pinopsida; order Pinales; family Pinaceae; genus Pinus; species Pinus taeda. The sequence goes on from APFE031711232.1 coordinate 319,678, forward strand.
TCTCTAGCTCAGAGATAACCAGAATTGCCCAAGTATTTATGAGAGCAGATCGCCAGCCTAAGGAGCCACCTCCTTTTCACTATGCATCTTTCAATGAAGTGGGAAGATTAGTTGTTGATATGATATCTTTTGTTCTGGGGTTCAATACAAGTGAACATATTGATGAAACCATATTGGTTTTGATGTCTATATTTACCCTAGGGCAGCCCCCTGCTATCAAATACAACTATGCCAAATTTATTACCAACAAGATACATGACCAATTGTTGAATCTATACATGGAAGGAATCTTTAAATATTCATCCTATATCTATCATCTGTTCCTATATTATCAGCCAGATATCTTCCAATTCCCCATTAGAAAATTGGACCATAAAGGGGAAAGGAGGTCTATGATTTTTTGGACCTCTATCTTTCATGAAGTCTGTAGCTCTCCCTACTCTTATTGTGAGTTTATTGATATGTTTGTATACCCAGTCTCTTCTCTCCTGATGAGAACTCCTCCTCCTAGACTGACATATGATATGCAAAAGATACTACAGCTCTCCAAAAACTATAAAATAGGTAACTGTACTTTTACCAGAATCACACTATCCTTAGGATATATGGTTGTGAGCTATGCCCCTACAGGCTGCCAAGATATGTGCCAATGAGACTGTTTGCCTTGGAATATTTTAGGCAATTCATTAATTCAGATTTGACTCACTTCCATAGCACCAAGAAAAAGGCCTAATTGAAACTGAGAGACCAATTAGGCCCCTATGTTATGAACAAGAAAGAGGGATGGAAGGATGCTAATGAAATATTGGGTCAAACACTCAGATTCAAGAGAAGCTTTTGGTGGGTACCCTATGACCCAAATGGCTTCATCAATGCAAGAAGGGTAAAATATAGGCTAGCACCCTATGAACATTGCAGCATCCCTGACATAGAACAGTTTGCCAACCAAGATGAGTGGGTGGAGGGCACACTAGTTGAAGAGCTCACTAACGAAGAGAAAATGGAACAAACTATGAAAAATTTGGAAAAAACTCTTGACTTAGATTCTTTTGGGCAGGTATCATTCAAAATACCACAGAAAACCGGGCAAGGCTCATCAACTGCTACAACTTCACAACATTTTTCCCAAGAAAGGACTACACCAACAGCAGGGACAACAAAGGGCAAGGAGATAGCAGTTACAGAGCAAGAAACAATGGAAGAGCAACCAACTACCTCAAAGGAACACAATCAAGGGCAAGCCCCTTCACTACAGGCACAAGCACCAGAAGTAACAACACTGCAGACTCCTCTTCCCGAGGAAAGAAGTAAGAAAAGAGACCGAGAAGAGACTACACCTGGAAGTGGGTCAACAAAATAGCAAGAGGGCAAAAGACAAAGGGTAGATCCTCTACCTGAAGAGGACACTGTGGAAGAAATCACAGAAAGCACAAGAGGAGAGAGGGCCATCAGCCAACAGACATCCACTAGCTCTCACAGGCAGGAAGTGGAGAGGCAGGATGGGATGGAAGTTTCCTCCTCGAGGTCACAAACTAAGAAGCATTCTGATATCAAACAATCATTTATGGAGATTAAGGCTCAAAATGAGTCATTGAGAGTTTAGTTGTATGATCAATTTATCAAGATGACACCCTCCAAACAGCAAAGACTATGGTAGCTTATGACATTAAGGAGGAGAAAATTATTTTAACTCATTTTAAGCCTAAGGTTCAGCAACCACAGTCTGTAGCTGACTACATAAGGACCAATCTAGAGGTCCTTTCCAAAGATATACACTCAATGGACAAAATAGAATTGTACAAACAAACGGGTGAAATGGTCTATGCTACATTGGCAGACAAGGGAATGTTGGCCCACCAATTGAAAGAGTCATTAAGTAATACATCCGCTAAATTGGATTTGGAGAAGATCTCTTCTCTAGCCAAAGACAACATAATAAAGACTCTGGAAGAGATAATTATTGAGTTGGGACATGATCCCAAGGATGCCAAGGGCATCAAAGCACCGATAAAGAAGAAGGAGGAAGATATTGCTGCCCTTAGGAAGCAATTGAAGTTGCCTGTCACCATGCATCCACAAACAACAAAACTGGCACAGGAAAACGTAGAAGAAGATGTAATGGATTTGTTGATGAGAATGAATCAAAGGTTAATGCAAACAGAGCAAGAGTTGGAGAAAGCATTGAAATCCAAGCAGGGAGAGTCGACCTCCCAGCCACCTGAAACAGCTCCAACAATTGTCACTACTCCCCCCACAGTCACAACAGCAATCCCTCCCACTAAGCCAACATCAACAACAGGTACAACAACTACAGATGCTTCAGCAGCAACAAAAACAGAGCCAGAGATCAGCATGAGGATGGAAGAAATGATGAAGGCAATGAAAGATATAGAAGCTCAAATGTCAGAGCTCAAAGAGGCAAAAGGAATACTAGCCAAGCTAGAGGTGAGCTATGACAAGTAAAAAATAGCAGTGGCAGAGAAAACTAGAGAGGTGAAGGTCCTGGAGAACAAGGTGAAATCATTGGAAAAGGATCTCACCTTGCATAAACCTCTAGCAAATATTAAAATGGTTTTGTGGACCAAGATTGGCCAGTCTATTACTGACCAATGGCAATCAATTCAGACAATACATGAACAAATAGAATTGATAGAGAGGACCCAAGTGGAAATTCAAAGGGCCAGGGCATCATTGGGAAATATGCCTAAGCAGGCTAATAGGTTGATCCATTTTTTGAATGCCCATACTAAAGAACAGCTAGCAGCTTTGGAGATCTCATACAGGACAGGCACCATTTTGACAGTGAAGAAGGTGCTAACAATGAGAATTTTGTACAGACGTTGGAGAGGAAGTGCCAAGAGATGCAGATGGACATTAATGCCTTCACAGAGAAGATCACAGTCTTGCAGCAGAAGGGTCTACCCAGTTTACTAACCAGCAATCAAAAACTATTATCACATCAACAGTATGCTCACAGGCTAAACATGTATGTTACAAATCAGATCACTGCATCATCCAACACTTCAGAATACACAGGAAGTCCTTCCGGACAGCGTTTATATGACAAATTGGAAAATTTATTTTATATAGAACGTGAAATAAATCATCTTTTTGAAGTCAAGCCTAACTTTTACAGATATACTGAGGCTGATGAAACACTTGTAAAAATACAAAGACATCAGTTGCCTACAGACCAGTGGTGGTAGAGTATGCTGGAAATTTTACCTAGGTAATTTGGATCTTTCTGTCTATTTACACTTGGTCAAATAGCAAGACACATGGCAGATATAGAGGAAGGAGCTCAAGCGAGGATCAGGATGCATTAAAGCTAAATCAAGAGCAGGTGAAAGGATCAGGATAGCAACGCAAGAAATCAAAGTAAAGACACGGCTACCAGCCGACTTCCTGAATTAAAAAGTCAAAAATATCTTGTCAATTAAAGCAGCCAGCACAGCCACAATAACTCCTACTTTTATTTCTGCATTTATTCCTCTGTCAGAGTAGGTGAAGGAAGTTATTACTTCATATCTTATCCACAATATATTGTGTAACTCTCTTTTTGTATAAATACCCCCCACGGAATGTATTCCTGGTTGGTGATTTTTCCTCTTTGGACCACGTTGTAACTCTGATATTTTTTAATACAAAAGTCGTTGAAGTGCACTCTTGCTGGACCTTCTGAATCTGGATTTGATGTTCTGAGCTCTGCTACATAATTCCTATGTCTTTCTTTGGATCAATAAGTTATTCTAAACTGTGTTTTTGTGTTTTCTATGTTTGAAAATTTCATATATGTTTCATAATCTTAACAACAGGGAAAAAGAATAGCCCAAAACTTGTTTAAATACACTTTGTGTTCAATTCTTGCTGTTATTTATGTTTTCTTCAGAATTAGGATAAACAGAAATTCTTAGATTCTTCTGTTTCCACTAATTCTTTCACTTTGGAAATTGCTAAGGAATTCTTTACTGCTCCTTGATAATATTCATGAACTTTCCCTCTGCCATCACGATGAAGGATTCTTGACTGCCCTTCACCCACTGGCTTACATCCCATCAGTTTCTAGATTCCAATAAACTGACTATCTTGCTCTGTAGTATTGCACTTTATCACATAAACACACTCAACAGTCCATCTTCATAGACTCCATCTGCCCAATGGAATAAACTGTTTCAGGCTTGCATCCTAGTTCTGTTTAAAATCACCAACCAAACAAACTTAAAACAAAACCCTGCACATCATAACTAGCATAAAATACTTCAAAAAACAAAGTTAAATTATAAAGAGAGAGCCCTCTCTGGATGCAGTTTGGCTAGAAATTGGATCTAAAAGATTGGTTAGTGGTTACCTCGGCCATATTCCCTTTTCTCACAAGTTTTGGGGAACAACCTGAGTGATAACATCATTGGCGACTCCGCTGGGGACCTGAATGAATGTCTGTTACTACTGTCTAATCTCTAAAGCTACAGATGGAGCCTGAAGTTAGCCAGACAGCCTTTGAAACTGTCTTTGCTATGAAATCATAAGAGTAAATAAAAGCTACTTCAGTCTAACTCCAGTTTAGATTTATATTTTAAACAGCTGTCTCAAAGATTTTTTTGGCCATCCTTGTTTCAAACCTACCTAAAGGAAAGCCCAAATCCTCCTACATTTCAAGAGCTTCCTTCAAGATATTGTCAAAACTTGTATCCTCCAAATATTCCTAGAAAACACCCAAAACATACTTTAGAAGCTGGTTCCAAAGAAGAAAACTCATTACACAAGGTCAAACCCAAACCCCAATCCTCCAGCTATTTTTGACAATCCAAATTTGATTCCTAAGAGCCTTAGGAGACCTGAAACTCAAGAGAGTTCTGCTGATTCAAATCTTGAAACACTTCAGCAGAAACCTATTCAAACTCAACCCACTACAGCAAAATCTCAAGCCCTTGTTCCTATTGCTTTAGCTTCTTCGAGTTCACCTTTATCACTCCAAAATCACTTTTCCACCCCTCCATCCACAACACTTATCTCAGCTGCTATCCCTGTGCTTTCAGTTGTCCCACTTTTTCCTGCTAATATGGAAAATAGATATGCTCCCCTATAGTTTCTTGCCAATCCAGGGGCTATGCCACAGGATTATCAGGGCAAAATTACCTATTTTGATGGTACTGGTACTTACACTACTCAACAACATACCAAGAAGATGACATAATATTTTGAAAACTATGAGATTGATGATGATGATGTCAGGATGAAAATTGTTGTCCAGAGCTTGACCGATGATGTAAGGACCTGGTTTAGGTCACACCCTGCAAATATAATAGCTAATCTAGATGCACTTTATCAGAATTTCCTGAACAGGTGGGAAAAGAAAAAAGACCCTTTACACATCTTAACAGAATATGAGAACTTGAAGAGAGGCCCACAGGAAAGTGTCCAAGATTATTGTGCAAGATTCAACAATACCTACCTTGCTATTCCAATAAATCTTAGACCACCACTAGACTTAGCATTGATCAAATTCCCTGATGGATTTGACTCAGACATGGCTTACCAGCTTAGGGAGAGAGCTCCTCCTAGCCTTGACGATATGTAGAGAATAGTTGTGAGCATTGAAGCCAATCATATTTCTAAACAAAATCGAGTTAGATTTGAAAGAAGAACAACTTTCAAAGAAGAACCTTCTACCTTTGAACAAAAACTTGATGTAATCACTAAAGGCATGGACAGGCTGGGAGATAGAGTGGAAACTATTGAGAGGAAATCTTCATAGGAAAGCCAACCAAACAGCAATGCTAGAAATCCAAACTTTAGAAAAATCAAAACCCCAATGTAGGAAAAGTTGGTCCGGACGAAAACATAAGGCCCCCCTTCCAAGAAAACTATGTAGAAGTCTCCACGTCTAGTGAACCAACAGAGAACCCCCACATTAACCTAATGGGTCCTAATAGTGGCCAACCAATTTTCCTAACTCAAGAAGATCAAGAGGCTCATACTCTTAGTCAGTGTCAAATGAAATCAGGGGAATCCTTTGATTTTAAGCAAGGGTATGAAATAGCTGTGTATGAAGTCCAAAACAGTACAAATTGAGAAGTAGGAGAATAGACATCCCTGATGATCCCAAGCAGAAGACAATCAAGCAACCTACCAAAACCAAAATCAAGGACTCTCATATACCAATTATCCCTAAATCAACTTCCAATCCAAATAGTCCAACAGTCGAAGATGTTTCAGACAAAGATAAATCAAAATAGTGCCCTACATCTGTTTCTCCACACAGATAGACTGTAGAGGAAGCTTTGGAAGATGGTGAGCAAGTGACTCCAGTTCATCATAACATTTCAGTAAAAGAGGCAGTTGTTGAAAACTTAGTGGAAAAACACAACCTTGTTGCCCACAATGTCAAAATACAAACAGAAAAACCATTTAATATGGAGGCTGAAATAAGTAAGTTAAAAGTATCCATCCCATTATCTGAATTGGCTAGGCATGAAGTTTTTAGAGAACAAATCTGCAGATCATTACAAATTTCAGAAAACAAATATTCAGTGAATATCCTTGATGATCAACCAGAACTTATATTTGGCCCTGAAACAAATGGTAAATCAGTAGATGGAGGGGTCCCTCCCTTCTATGTAAGTTTAAATATTCATGACAAGGTGCTTCACAATGCAGTGTTTGATTCAGGAGCCTCCCATAATCTAATGCCAAAATCTGTCATGGAAAAGTTGGACCTAGATATCACAAGGCCATACAAAGACCTATTTTCCTTTGATTCCAGACAGGTCTAGTGTCCAGGCTTAATCAAGGATCTGTGTGCGTCATCAGTCCAATATCCAGCCAAGACAATTCTCATGGATGTGGTGGTAGCTAATATTCCACCCAAGTATGGAATGTTGTTATCTAGATGCTGGGGTGCCAAGATATAAGGATCTTTGCAACTAGACATGTCTTATGCCATTATCTCAGTCTTCGGCCAGCCTAAGAGGCTATACCGAGAAACTTTGATGAAGTATGTGGTAAGTAGTCAAGAAAAACCCCAAAATTTTCCAATTTATTCTATGCATTCAGGCATGGACTCTTTTATCTTGTACAACAACGAGATTCAAACCCCAACTGATGTTAAAATTGTGGCTTTAAGTCAGGATGAATTCCTAGACAAAGAATCCACAGTTCAGATTCAAGAAGTCTTGCAAAACAATAAATTCACAATCACACATGAGGAATCCCATGAGACTGAAAATCCAACTATGCCTGCTGAGAAACTTGAAAAAGCTCCTAATACCAGTTCAAATCAAGAAAACCTATGGTATCTAGAGTTTGATGGATCTGTTAATAAGCTAGCAACAGGGGCAGGAGTTTGGATACATAATATGAAGGATGACCACACTGAGGGACATGCATTTAGATTGAATTTCGGGTGCACTAACAACATGGCCGAATATGAAGCCCTCCTCTTAGGGCTCAAAGTGATCAAAAGCCTAGGTGCAGCTCGAATATCAATTTTGGGAGATTCTGACCTCATCATTCAACAAATAAAGGGTAACTTCATTACAAATGATCTTAGGCTAAGATCATATAGAGCTACTACAATGAAAATTCTCAAGCACAAAAATAGATTCCAACACAATAGATGAAAGCCATCAAATAGACAAATTTGAAACACATATCTCTACTAAAACAACAAACCAAATTCTACATCCCACTAAGTTTACCAAAACAGATTTATAGTAACTTCATGAAAAAGAGGGCGAGGATGCAATTGCAGCAGAATGTGAAGTCATTGAGTTGAAGGATAATTTCCTACCTACAGGCCTCACTCCTTTAGAGGACAATTTTGACTCAAATGACATCTCTAGGAAACCTAAAATGCAGCCATTAAACGCAGAAATTGAGGACTGTAATTTAGGAACTGCAGAAAATCCCAAAATCATAAAATTGTCCAAAGCTCTACCTCTTGACCAAAAACTCAAGTATATTGAACTATTCAAACAGTTTCAAGATGTCTTTGCATGGAGTTATGAGGACCTAAATTCTTATGATACTGCAGTCATCCAACACACCATACCTCTCAAAGAAAACCAAAAACCTTTCAAACAGAAACTTATGAGGGTCAACCCTGTGCTTCTCCCTTTGATTGAGAAAGAAGTTAAGAGAATGTACGAAGATGGAATTATAGCTCCAATCAGATTTTCAGAATGGGTTTCAAATTTAGTGCCCACTAGAAAGAAGACATGGGAGATTAGGGTGTGTTGATTTGAGAAATTTTAACAAAGTCTCTTTAAAAGATAATTACCTTTTACCCAAAATGGATCACATTCTGCAAAGGGTAGTGGGTGCTTCAAGGATATCACTATTAGATGGATTCTCAAGCTTCAATCAAATCCTAATGCACCCAGATGACCAAGATAAAACTGCTTTCACAACCCCTTGGGCGACATTCAAATATGTGAAAATGCCTTTTGGACTCAAGAATGCAGGAGCAACTTTTCAAAGAGCCATGGATATTGCTTTTACCAAAGAGATCCATGACTTTTTAGTCATTTACCTAGATGACCTTAAAGCTTTCTCCAAATCAGATCAAGAACACCTAGATCATCTCAGGCAAGTATTCTTAATTTGCAGAAAATATGGTATATCACTAAATCCAAATAAATCATTGTTTGGCCTAAAAGAAGGAAAATTATTGGGCCATATCATCTCTAAAGAAGGCATTAGAATTGATCCGGATAGAATACAAGCTCTCTTACAAGTCCCTCACCCCAGAAACATTAAAGAACTACAAGCCTTCTTAGGGAAGATCAACCTTCTAAGAAGATTCATACCAAATCTGGCCGAGCTAATAAGATTACTAAAGAACATTCTGAAAAAGGACTCCAAGGTTAAGTGGACAATAGAAGCTAAGCAAGTCTTTGAAGAAATCAAAAAAGCTTTAACTCAAACACCAGTCCTCACAAGCCCCAATTTTGACAAGGACTTTATCATATTCTCATTTAAGAACATACAATTGCTGCTATATTGCTTCAAAAAGATGACTAGGGATGTGAAAAACCCATATCCTTATTTAGTAAAGCCCTTAGAGATGCTCCACTCAAATATCAAATCATGGAGAAACAAGCATATGCACTTGTAAAGGCCATCAAGGACTTTAGAGTTTACATATTGTACTCTCATGTGATTGCTTATGTGCCCAACACTGTTGTCAAAGACATCCTGACCCAAGAAGGAATTGAAGGTAAAAGGGGCAAATGGATAGCTACCATACTAGAATATGACATTGAAATTAAACCAAAAAAACTGATAAAAGGACAAGGACTAGCTAAACGCATGACTGAAAATAAATTTCAAACCTTTTTACAATCACCTTGGTATGCTGACATATCTTTTGTATTATTAAACCTGCAAGCTCCTCCAGGATTATCCAGAACTAAGACAAGATTTTTGAAAATGAAAGCTTCCAAGTTCTGCATTTTAGATCATGCTCTCTTTTGGAGAAACAATGAAGGTGTTTTATTAAATTGTTTAATCAAAGAAGAAACTGACAAAGTACTTAAAGAATTTCATGCAGGGGATTGTGGTGGACATTTATATTGGAAATCAGCTGCTGATAAAATCCTAAGGGTTGGATTTTATTGGCCCACGCTATTTGCTAATGTGAAAAATATTTAACTTCTTGCCATGAATGCCAATTTTTTGAAGGCAAGAAAAAGTTGTTGCCTCTGCCCCTCAAGCCCATTTCCACTGAAAAACCATTTCAACAATGGGGTTTAGACTTCATTGGGGAAATTCACCCTTCATCTTCTGGCCAACACAAATGGATTTTGACTGCTACAGAATATTTTACCAAGTGGATAGAGGCCATCCCTTGTAGGCAAGTCAATGAGTCAGTAATCATGCACTTCCTTGAGACCAATATCTTGTTTAGGTTTGGCTGCTCGGAGAAAATTATTACAGACGATGCTACTGCCTTTAAGTTTAAGAGAATGATTAATTTCTGTCATAAATACCACATTACCTTGGGCCATTCTACAACCTATTACCCTCAAGGTAATGGCCTAGCTGAATCCTCCAACAAGAGCTTGATCAACATCATTAAGAAAGTCTTGGAAGAGAACAAGAAAAATTGGCATAAAAAACTTGTAAATGCACTATGGGTAGACAGATTGACCACTAAGAGATCTAATAGGACCAGTCCCTATCAATTGGTTTATGGAACGGAGGCAATATTCCCTTCCTCTTTGGGAATCCCAGTGATAAAGTTGCTACAAGAGATACAGGAAGAACCTAATGATATTTAGAGAAGGATAAATCAAACTATTCACTTGCAGCAGACAAGAGAGGAGGTCTATTACAGAGCTCAAGTTCTACAAGGAAAGCTTGAAAAGATATTTGATAGAAGAACCAAAGCAGAGGATTTCTTCGTTGGGGATAAAGTTTTAAAGTGGGATTCCAGAAGAGAATATAGGGGAAAATATGGAAAATTTGATTTCTTATGGAGAGGACCATTTATCATACAGTCTGTACAAGGAAACAACACCTACTTTTTGAAAAGCCTATATGGTACAGAGGAAAATGATGGACTAGTCAATGGCTGAATGCTGAAGCATTATTTTGATCCACTTTGTTAAAAATACCAACGCTTTAATTTGTACATAGTAGTGTTTACTTTCTGCAGTTTATTACAACAATAGGATAGGGAATAGGTTACAACAAATTTTGAGGAAAGGACAAGGAATTGTGCCACCTTTGGTTATTGCATTTTAAGCCCATCAGAAGAAGCTAAAGAAGCAGACTTGGGAGCTATTAAAATGTTGAGAAATAATCAAACATAGTACCCAAAATAGAGCTGCAATTATTGGAATGAGTTCATGAGAAATACAGACATTGCAGAGGAACCATTTTGCAAACAGCTAAGGAGAAATTTCATAATAAAGCAAGAACTGAATATAAGGCCATCTGACCTGCTGTTCTTGACTTTCCACTAAGAAAATCCATCCCCAAGTGGAGCCACTATTAGCTTCTATACCAATAGGTTTCATTTTTCATTATTGACTAGAGAAGTGCCAAATATGTTCATCCTTTCCATGCTGCAAAGATTCCATATTTTTGAAGAATTTTACTATGTACAGGTGGTTGACTCTTGCCACAGTTGACGAATAGTGAGACAAGTCTAATCTTGGCTAGATCATGTTTGAATTTACTTGTCTTAAAATAGAGAATAAAGGTCTGCACAAATAGTTCAAGCTTGGCAGACAAGTAGTTAGGTAGAGAAGCAAAGGGCCTCAACAGCTTAATCTGAGCCCTAGAAGAGATAAGGGTAGACTCGGATAGGAGGGAAGCTAAAAGAAAAGAGAAGAGTCAGGGTTTGCTAGTTCAAATGCACCCAATGAAAATGAAGAAAAAATGTTAGGTGTACTAGGTTGGGTAGGCAATTTTGATGTTGTAGAAGCAGGCTTATGGGCAGTTTGGTCCTATTGTAACAGGTTTCATCTCATAAAAATCATAAGATGCTATGGCAAGGTTGTTACAAAATAAAGGGAGCATGATTAATTTCCCTCCTCATTTTTCCAAAAAACACTTACTAATATCCCCCAAGGACAATGAGATCTCCTCACTGCCCTTAATCCACTTCATTTCATGGAAAAAACTAAGTGAAACTGTGTTTTCACCTAGGCAAGAAAAGCCACATTTCATGTGTAAAAGGTTTCTATTCCATTTTGCCAAGTTTCCTAAACTTCAAAAATTGATATCCTTTCATTCCCCCCATGCCTAAGTTTTCACTCTATAAACTTAGCCTAATCCATACACATCCATTCCACATAGTCATATTAACCTACTAACACTATTATATAGCCCCTATGTGAATATTTCCCCTCCCTTACTATGTAAAAATACACAAAAAATGCCTAAATATTTAAATACCCCGACCTTTGGCTAACTATAAGCTATATTTCAAATTTTTGTCGGGCGTTATTGGTCCACTCGGGGCCAATAACAACCCTCCACGTGCCCTGTCGGGGCTTGTTTAGCCTCTGGCTAAATAAACAACCGAAACCCACATATTAAACCCCTAAAACCCATTTAACCAAAGTCTAAAATAACCCCGCAAAACATTACAAAACCCAAAATATTATAGCGGGTCCCCCACTGATAAATCGCTGCTACCTTCATTACCGGCCAGCCGTCCAATCATCATCAATAAATCCAACAGTTATCAGTGATATCGGAAGCCCTCATATGCCGAACAATAGCGTCCGGAGGATGGGTGGTATTGCTGCCGTACCGAGGACGCATGTCAGGCGCCCGACATGTTCGGAGCTCCCTCGCCCAAAACCACTCCCTCCAAAGCTGGTGTAGGGAATACTGCTTACCATCCCACCACCTCCCCACTAACGTCATGCCTACGTCATCTGATGACGTCACGTCCCTGGCAACTGCCACATCTGCTGACGCCACCCGACATGTCACCTGCCACGTCATATTATGTACCATGCTACACGACAAAATTACGTCATGCTGACGTCGTCAGACCAAAGCACACCAAAACCCAACAAAGTAAAAAATTTGGGTAAAAAGAGTTAAAAACGCTATTTTCACCCATTTCTCTTTGTTTTCTATATGAGACGTATGCATGCTAATTTACGTGCAAAAGAGCATTTTCACCATACAAGTCCACCACCCAGCAGCTTTTACTCCACAGCTCGGCCCCTCGACTCATCTAGTCACTTGCAAATCGACCATCCCGCCGTAAAAATAGGTATTTACACAAATCTACGCCTGAACCCTGTTTTTATTGGTTTTCACTGTAAAATTGCCCATAGAGCCTAGAATTTGAAGAAAAAAAACATTGTGTTGCTGCCAAATACCCACCATAACCTTTGACTTGCCAAATTTCACCATAAATCTGCACCCTGAGCTAAAATTGAGCTCGTTCGACCTTGCAAATTCTCCAAGGAACCCCGAAAACTACCTTTTGCCCACAATTGTCGCCCATTCTGCCAAAGAAGCCCACAAGTTCTATCTCTCCAACTAATTTATTTCCACGGAGCTAAATTCAAGCCAAAAAACCAATTTCAATGGTGAAATTCTCAGAGAAAATCCATAGAGTTATTTTTTTCTTGTTTTGCTTGGACAGAGCCAAAAATTTCCATTTTTAAATGAAACATAGTTTAGCCATGGAAGGTCCAGTAGCCTTGAACATCACTCCTCTTAATGCACCCCACAAGGAATTGGAACATTTTCCCTTAGCTGATAAAGACTATCTAATCCAAGACCTAGTAGGCTACCAAAACCATCTGTAAGCAGTCTGTGAGCTCAGAAATAGTTACTTAAACCAAAATGATGTTTATGGCATATGGGAATCAAATCTACCCATATACTACCTCCCCTCTGTCAATATTTTCCCTGAGATAATTCACCTCTGTTGTGAGAACTATGAGCCAACTAAAAGGTAGTTAAGACTCCATCTAGAACTACCCTCTTTCATATTACTCCTGACTCCATAAATCAAATGTTGAACTTCAAACCAACCCACCTCTAGTTTCCTCTTACTATGAAATTCTTGCTAGATGAAGGTCCCAAACTCTCCAGCTCAGAGATAACCAAAATTTCCCAAGTATTTATGAGAGCAGAATGCTAGCCTAAGGAGCCACCTCCTTTTCACTATGCATCTTTCAATGAAGTGGGTAGATTAGTTGTTGATATGATATCTTTTGTTCTGGGGTTCAAGACAAGTGAACATATTGATGAAACTATATTGGTTTTCATGTCTATATTTACCCCAGGGTAGCCCCCTGCTGTCAAATACAACTATGCCAAATTTATTGCCAACAAGGTACATGACCAATTGTTGAATCTAGATAGGGAGGGAATCTTTAAATATTCATCTTATATCTATCATCTATTCTTATATTATCAGCCAGATATCTTCCAATTCCCCATTAGAAAATTGGACCATAAAGGGGAAAGGAGGTCTGTAATTTTTTGGACCTCAATCTTTCATGAAGTCCGCAGCTCTCCCTACTCTTATTGTGAGTTTATTGATATGTTTGTATACCCAGTCTCTTCTCTCCTAATAAGAACTCCTCCTCCTAAACTGACATATGATATGCAAAATATACTACAGCTCTCCAAAAACTATAAAATAGGTGACTATACTTTTACCAGAATCACACTACCCTCAAGATATATGGCTGTGAGCTATGCCCCTATAGGCTGCCAAGATATGTGCCAATGAGACTGTTTGCTTTGGAATATTTTAGGCAATTCATCAATTCAGATATGACTCACTTCCATAGCACCAAGAAAAAGGCCCAATTGAAACTAAGAGACCAGTTAGGCCCCTATGTTATGAACAAGAAAGAGGGATGGAAGGATGCTGATGAAATATTGGGTCAAACACTCAGACTCAAGAGAAACTTTTGGTGGGTACCCTATGACCCAAACGTCTTTATCAATGCAAGAAGGGTAAAATATAGGCTAGCACCCTATGAACATTGCAGCATCCCTGACATAGAACAGTTTTCCAACCAAGATGAGTGGGTGGAGGGCACACTAGTTGAAGAGCTCACTAAGGAAGAGAAAATGGAACAAACTATGAAAAATCTGGAAAAAACTCTTGACTTAGATTCTTTTTGGTAGGTATCATTCAAAATACCATAGTAAACCGGGGAAGGCTCATCAACGGCTATAGCTTCACAACAAGTTGCCCAAGAAAGGACTACACCAACAACAGGGACAACAAAGGGCAAGGAGATAGTAGTTACAGAGCAAAAAACAATGGAATAATAGCCAACTACCTCAAAGGAACACAGTCAAGGGCAAGCCCCTTCACTACAGGCACAAGCACCAGAAATACCATCAATGTAGACTCCTCTTCCTGAGGAAAGAAGTAAGAAAATAGATCGAGAAGAGACCACACCTGCAAGTGGGTCAACAGAACAATAAGAGGCCAAAAGACAAAGGGTAGATCCTCTACCTGAAGAGGACATTGTGGAAGAAATCACAAAAAGCACGAGAGGAGAGAGGGCCATCAGCCAACAGACATCCACTAGCTCTCGCAGGCAGGAAGTGGAGAGGCAACATGGGATGGAAGTTTCCTCCTCAAGGTCACAAACTTAGAAGTGACCTAAAATCAAACAATCATTTATGGAGATTAAGGATCAAAATGAGTCATTGACAATTTAGCTATATGATCAATTTCTCAAGATGACACCCTCCAAATAGCAAAGACTAATGGCAGCTTATGACATTAAGGAGGAGAAAATGATTTTAACTCATTTTAAGCCTGAGGTTCAGCAACCACAGTCTGCAGCTGACTACATAAGGACCAATCTAGAGGTCCTATCCAAAGATATACACCCAATGGACCAAATATAATTGCGCAAATAAATGGGTGAAATGGTCTATGCTACATTGGCAGACAAGGCAATGCTAGCCCACCAATTGAAAGAGTCATTAAGTAATACATCCGCTCAATTGGATTTGGAGAAGATCTCTTCTCTAGCCAAAGACAATAGAATAAAGACTCTGGAAGAGATAATTATTGAGTTGGGACATGATCCCAAGGATGCCAAGGGCATCAAAGCACTGATAAAGAAGAAGGAGGAAGATGTTGTTGCCCTTAGGAAGCAATTGAAGCTGCCTGTCACCATGCATCCACAAACAACAAAACTGGCACAGGAAAAGGCAGAAGAAGATGTAATGGATTTGTTGATGACAATGAATCAAAGGCTAATGCAAACATAGCAAGATTTGGAGAAAGCATTGCAATCCAAGAAGGGAGAGTCGACCTCCCAGCCACCTGAAACAACTCCAACAATTGTCACTGCTCCCCCCACAGTCAGAGCAGCAATCCCTCCCACTGAGCCAACATCAAAAACATGTACAATAGCTACAGATGCTTCAGCAGCAACAACAACAGAGCCAGAGACTAGCATGAGGATGGAAGAAATGATGAAGGCAGTGAAAGAGCTAAAAGCTCAAATGTCAGAGCTCAAAGAGGCAAAAGAAGGACTAGCCAAGCTAGAGGTGAGCTATGACAAGTCAAAAATAACAGTGGTAGAGAAAACCAGAGAGGTGAAGGCCCTGGAGAACAAGGTGAAATCATTGGAAAAGGATCTCACCTTGCATAAACCTCTAACAGATATTAAAATGATTTTGTGGACCAAGATTGGCCAGTCTATTACTAACCAATGGCAATCAATTCAGACAATACATGAACAAGTGAATTGATAGAGAGGGCCCAAGTGGAAATCCAAAGGGCTAGGGCATCATTGGGAAATATGCCTGAGTAGGCCAATAGGTTGATCCATTTTTTGAATACCCATACTAAAGAACAGCTAGCAGATTTGGAGATCTCAGACAGGACAAGCACCATTTTGACAGTGAAGAAGGTGCTAACAATGAGAAATTTTGTACAAACGTTGGAGAGGAAGTGCCAAGAGATGTAGATGGACATTAATGCCTTCACAGAGAAGATCATAGTCTTGTAATAGAAGGGTCTACCTAGTTTACTAACCAGTAATCAAAAACTGTTATCACATCAACAATATGCTCACAGGGTAAACATGTATGTTACAAATTAGATGACTGCATTATCCAACACTTCAGAAGACACGGGACCTCCTTTCGGACATAGTTTCTATGACAAATTGGAAAATTTGTTTGATATAGAACGTGAAATAAATCATCTTTTTTAAGTCAAGCCTAACTTTTACAGATATACTGAGGCTAATGAAACACTTGTAAAAATACAAAGACATCAGTTGCCTATAGACCAGTGTTGGCAGAGTATTCTGGAAATTTTACCTAGGTAATTTGGATCTTTCTATCTATTTACACTTGGTCAAAAAGCAAGACATGTGGCCAATATAGAGGAAGGAGCTCAAGCGAGGATCAGGACGCATTAAAGCTAAATCAAGAGCAGGTGAAAGGATTAGTATAGCAACACAGGAAGGCAAAGTAAAGACACAACTGCCAGCCGACTTCCTAAATTAAAAAGTCAAAAATATCTTGTCAGTTAAAGCAGCCAGCACAGCCACAATAACTCCTACATTTATTTCTGCATTTATTCCTCTGTCAGAGTAGGTGAAGGAAGTTATTACTTCATATCTTATCCACAAGATATTTTTTAACTCTCTTTTTGTATAAATACCCCCCAAGGAATGTATTCGGGGTTGGTGATTTTTCCTCTTTGGACCACGCTCTAACTCTGATATGTTTTAATACAAAGGCTATTGAAGGCATTGCTGCTGGACCTTCTGAATGTGGATTTGATGTTCTGAGCTCTGCCACAGAATTCCTGTGTCTTTCTTTGGATCAATAAGTTATTCTAAACTATGTTTTTGTGTTTTCTATGTTTGAAAATTTTATATATGTTTCATAATCTTAACAACAAGGAAAAAAGAATAACCTAGAACTTGTTTAAATACACTCTGTGTTGAATTCCTACTGTTATTTATGTTTTCTTCGGAATTAGGATAAACAAAAATTCTTAAATGCTTCTGTTTCCACTAATTATTTCGCTTTGAAAATTGCCAAGGAATTCTTTACTGCTCCTTGATAATATTCATGCACTTTCCCTCTGCCACCACAATGAAGGATTATTGACTGCCCTTCACCCACTGGCTTACATCCCATCAATTTCTAGATTCCAATATTGTTCCAAAACTGATTATCTTGCTCTGTAGTATTGCCATTTATCACAGAAACACACTCAGCAGTCCATCTTCATGGACTCCATTTGCCCAATGGAATAAACTGTTTCAGGCTTGCATCCTAGTTCTGTTTAAAATCACCATCCAAACAAACTTAAAACAAAACCCTGCACATCATAACTAGCATAAAATACTTCAAAAAACAAAGTTAAATTATAAATAGAGAGCCCTCTCTGGATGTAGTTTGGCTAGAAATTGCATCTAAAAGATTGGTTAGTGGTTACCTCGGCTGTATTCCCTTTTCTCACAAGTTTTGGAGAACAACCTGAGTGATAACACCTCTGATAGGTGCATTCCAAGTTCAGTTGCAAGTCTATATCTGTGGATTTGAAATTTAATAGGTAAAAGAACTTATTTCCCATAAAGAAGTTGATAAGGGATGAATCCAGTAGTGTTCTTCCATGTTATTCTATAGGTCCATAATGCTTCATTCAATTTTTCTAACCAATCCTTCCTGTGCATCTTTACTATCTTTGTCATTATATTTTCAAGCATTTTGTTTGTTGATTCCACTTGTCCATTCGGTTGCAGGTGATATGGAGTTGATTTTCTGTGCTTGATTTTATACTTTTCTGTAAGGTCTCTGACGATCTTTGAAGTGAATTGTGCTCCTTGGTTTGTGACAATCTTTCTTGGTATTCCAAATCTAACAAATATCTCTTCAAAGAGAAAATATATTATTAGATAAAAGACTTTTATGATCCATAATATAGATATTAGTCTTTCATATTAATCACATCATTAGGATTTGGTCAACATTTCGAACCAATTATTGTGGTTCATCCTCAGGACAAGAAAATATATTGTTGCATTTTATGTTTCCTTTGTCATTTCCTTTGCCTCCACCCATTTTTTTACATAATCAGTACATACTAAAATGTACTTTTTCCCATTAGAGGGTGGATTAATATGACCCACAAAATCAAGAGCCCATTGTTCAAATGGCTCTACAAGTACTTGTGTCTTCAAAGGCATTTCATCAAAATGTACAGGTCTGCCTATCTTTTGGCATCTATCACCTTTCTTGACATAAGTCTTTGAATATTTGAATATGGAAATCCAATAATAGAGTAGATTCAACACTTTGTATGTTGTCCTTTTTTCTACAAAATGACCACCAGATGGTTCATCATGACATGCCTTTAAAATATCCAAAATACCATCTTCTCTTATACATTTTCTAATGAAGAGATCAGTTTCAATATAGAAAAGGTCTCCATTAACCCAGCTATGTCTAGCGTTATATTTAATTATTTTATTTTTTTGCTTATTTGTTAAATAAGAAGGAAAATTTCAAATGCTAAATAATTAGCTATGTTAGCAAACCATGGAGTTTTGATTGCTATAGAAAATAAGTGTTCATCTAGAAAGTTATTAGAAACTGGAACAATCTCACTAGGAGGATGAAGTCTTGAAAGGAAGTATGTCACTTGATTCTCTTTTCTTGGTCAATCCAATACAATAATGTTAAATTCGTGCATTAATAAAAACCATCTAGTACTCCTACCATTAATAATTGGTTTGTTCATTACATAGTTAATGGCTAAGTGATCAGTATGAGTGAACACTTCATATCTTGTTATGTAATGTTTGAATTTGTTTACTGCATGTACTGCAACTAAAATTTCTTTTTCAGTAACTGTGTAATTCAACTCAACTGAAGTTAAATTTCTGCTAATGAAATAGATAACATAGTTCAATTGATTCTCTTTTTCGCCTAAAGATGCCCCTACTACTGTATCTAATGCATCTGTAGATATTTGAAATGGTAATGACCAATTTGGTCCTCTGAGAATTGGTGTTGTGGATAATTTTTGTTTGAGTTTTTCAAATGAATTTTGACAATCAACATTCCATTGAAACTCTATGACTTTTGTAAGTAGTCTAAATAAGGGCAAGGCCATTTTACTAAAATTTTCTATAAATCTTTGATAATAGCTTGAATATCCTAGAAAACTTCTTACCTCTTTTTGATTTGTTGGTGGTAACAAATTTACAATGATTTGAATTTTTGTTGGATCTACTTTTATTCTAGAAGAAAAAATATGATGTCCCAACACAATCCCTTCAGTTAGCATCATAAAACAATTTTCATTACTGAGAGATAAATTCATTTCAGTGCATCTTTGTAGAACCCTTTCAAATTTTTTTAAACAATCATCAAAATTATTTCCATACACAGTGAAATCATCCATACAAACTTCCACACATTCATGTATTAAATTGAAAAACATGGTTAGTACTACTCTTTGAAAAGTAGCTTGTGCATTACATAGTCCAAAGGTTAATGTATTTTATGCATATGTACCCCAAGGACATGTAAATGTAGTTTTGTCATGGTCTTCTAATGTTATTTTAATTGGATTATAGCCACTAAATCCATCTAAAAAGGAGAAAAAAAAATTTCCGAGCTAGTAAATTTAGGACTTGATCAATGAATGGTAAAGGAAATGATCTTTAAGTGTTACTTTGTTCAATTCCCTCTAGTCCATGTAGACTTGCCACTTTCCATTTTTCTTTCGAACCACTACTAAAGGAGAAACCCATTGGTTGTCTGAGATAGTGTAGATAAATCGTACTTGTAATATTTTTTGTAATTCTTCCTTAACTATCTCTTTCATCATTGGGTTCATCCTCTGTTGTAGTTGCCTTACAGGTTTAACACTATTATCTATGTAAATATGGTGAGTACATGTGTCAGGATGAATTCCTTGCATATCAGTATAGTCCCAAGAAAATTCTTTTGAATATTTCCTTAATAATGAAATTAATTGTTCTTCTTATGATGTTTGCAAATTGCTACCAATGTTAACACATTTTGCAGGAATGATTTCAATTTTTTTGTTATTATAGTTTGTGATTGAGTTAACAAGAAAGATAACATCAAATGATGTTTACAAAGAATTGATTGTGAAATTTTCTTGAAAACATAGCTCTAAAATTTGACATGTAGCCTCATATTGCATGGTTCTTAGCTGCTCTGAAATATCTGGTTCTGAAATGAAGAAATCTATTAAATCCTCAATATTCTCTTCTCTGAAATTAAAAGCTTGATTAATGCTTAGAATAGATTTAATTTCTTCCTTTTCTTGTTCTAATTCATCAGGTCATAATAACAAATAAGGAGATTGAGCAGGAGGATAAAGTGTTATGTGCTTTCTTTCATTCCTGTGTGAGATAATCATACTTCTTGATTAACAACCAATGAAGGCATCAACTGTGGATAACCAGGGTCTGTCAAGAATTAATGGGTGCCCTCCTAGATTTGTCTTTGGATGTAGAACTAAAAAGTATACTAGATATTCCCAAGATTTTAAAGAAACTATGATATCATCAAGTACAACTTCCGATACTACTTTAGATCTATTGGTTGGTTCTAAAGTTGGAGGGTTTGGTCAAATGTTTGGAAAATTAAGATATTTCATTGTTTTTGTCGTCATCACATTAATAGAAGCCCCTAAGTAAATTAAAATTTTAGAAACTAAAAAATTGTTAATGGAAATTGTCCCCATTGGAATTCCAGGATCAACAAATTTTTCAATTGTACTACTTGTTGAAATGAGGTTAGCTAGCTTCCCAATCACATGGATTGGTGGCAGATATTTTTTTCTTTTTCCAAATTTCTTTATGAATAATTCCTTAATTTCTTTTGTACAGATTGGAATATCTTTTATAGCTTGCAATACTGGAATTTTCACATAAGAATTTTTTAATTCATCTAAAATATCAAATTCAGGAAGAGAAATTAAAGAATTTTGCTCTATAAAACTTTCTAGAAACGGAAGTGTTTGATTCATTATTACTTTACCCTTTTTAATTTGATTATGTTTTATTATGTGCTCCATTTTGGATTTTTTAGGACTCCCTTTTTATTTTATTTGCTCTTCTATAATGATGGGGGAGTCTTTTTGTAGATTTTTTCGAGACCTTAAATGAACACCTTAAATAGGAAGGATTTAATATGTAGAAAATGAAGTTCCTTACTCCACATTATATATTGATTTATTACTTGGATTTTCCACCGGTTCGGTTGGTAATTGAGTTGGTCTAGGTGGTAGTTGGTCAGATGGCAGCTAAAGCTGTCGAGGTTTGTTTAATTGTGGTGTAGGTAATAATGGATTTGATTGTTGAGGTTGTTGAAATTATTGGTATGGAAAATACTGTTGAGGAAATGGCTGATATGGTTGTTGAGGATCCGACTGATGTTGTTGAGGGTAATATTGTTGAGGAGGTTAGGTTCCATAAGAATACCCTCGCTAACTTTGAGAAGGTTGATTTTGAGTTTGCTGAGGAGGCCAAGCCTGCCAAGACATAGGAGCATTCCATAATTTTTAATAGGATATTGTGATTTTGAGGAAAGTTTTGAGTAAACCATTGAGAAGGATTTTGAGACATACCTATAGATCAAGGTTTCTAAGGTCTTCTTGGTGCTAAATTATAAAGAGATTTCATCCCTTATATTTCTTCCATTTGATTTTCGTGCAATTCCTTCAACTTTGGACAATCACTTGTTGCATAATTTTTAGTGGAAAGTCCACAAACATGAATATTTTCTAAAGGACATTCTCTCAATGGATGCTTATTTCTACACTTAGGACACAAAATTGATAATAATTTATTTTATTCTTCTTGTTTCTTTCTTGTTTTTAGTACATCAACTTGTGTTCCTAATGTAGTTAAGAGATCAGTTTTGAAGTCTTCAAACAAGTTTCCTAATCAACTCTCATTATACTTCCTATTGTTGATTTGGTAGCTTTGGAATTTGCATCTCTTTTTCTAGTTTTATCTCTTCCTCTTTAATATTTTTGACATAACTATGCAATTTCATCAAATGCTAAATATGACATATCTCCTTTTCCCTTCACATTAAGAATGTTAAGATACTCATCCCGTATGCCTTTCCAAAAGATTGTTCGAATAGTATCAAGATTTAAAGAAAGATGTTTAGATTTTTCTATGTTATAGAGAAATATTTCTAAGTATTCCTCTAAAATTTCATCTTCTTGTTGAGTGATTCTAAAAATGTCATCTTTTGAATCTCTAGGCCTACAATATGCTTGATATTTCTTAAGAAAAATTTTCCTTGTGTCTTCCCAACTGGTAATAGTATGTTCACCTAATCCCATGAACCACTTTAATGCAAATTCTTTAAGAGTAGTAGGAAAAAGATGAAGCTTATGTGTATCATCAGTATAACCATAGGTACGACATAGAATATGAATTCAAACAAGAATGAGTCAGGATATTCAGAAGACATACCATAGAAATTTTGTAAAACAGAAGGAGGGATATTTTTTTATTTTTACCTCTTCTCCCAAGATTGCTCTAGTGTCTAAGATTGGAAATCCAAAAGTAGCTTCTTGGTAATTGTCTACTCCTCCATCCTCTCTTCTTTTATTTTCATTTTCTCTTTTGGTATCTTCTTCATTTTTTCTCTCTTCTTCTCTTTTCCTTGCCCATTCTCTTCGTTGTCTCTCATATTCTCGTCGTTGTTCTGGAGTTAGTCCAGGAATATTGGATCCTTCTCCTTCTTCTGCCATCTCTTTTTCAGTTGTTTCAAATGTTTTAGTAATAATATGAGATTGCGTCTCTTCAACTTGCTCTATTTGTTCAAGGATAGGTTTATCAATTGGTTGTTCTAGCTGTTCAAGGATAGGTTGAACAATTATTTTTCTTACTTGTTTTTGTTTTCATATAGAAGATGTTTTTGCATGTGTTTGTTTTCTATTTGTTTCATAAGCCAACAAATTTTTTCTTTAAACAAGATTTAACCTTTTCCCTGAATGTTGTCTTTGCTCTAACTCTTCCAAATTTGGTTTTCTAGCAATTGGTGTAGTTAGTTCGAATGAAGATGGTCCTGCGCCCACCAATGGTTCAGCGGTTGGGGGGTTTTGTTTTATATATCTATATTTTTCATATCTTTTCTCTAGGCATGAATAATCATAATGAAAAATCCTAAAACATTTTTGTTTTTATACTTTCTTAGTATTTTTGTATTTTTTTTTCATGTTTTCTAAACAAGATTCCTAACTAGCTTATCTAAGAGTGCTTCCTTGGAAAAGACGCCAAAAATGTCAGTGTAATTTATGGAGTTGAATTAGAGCATTTGTTTTAAAATCAATCCGGGTTGGTAAGCTTAGAAACACACTGAGGTATATGGATCGTAGATTTAACTAGTGTACGAAGTAGTTGTTTAGATGAAAATAATGGGAATGCATAATACAAATATAAAATAATGATTGTGAAGAAAGCATAGAAATTCTAATCTATAAGCATGAACAAGTGAATAGTGATTTTATTTGAATAATAATCTACAAGGAAGAGGATCTTGTCTTAGAGATCTCAGTTACCCTTTCATTTGATTTATTTTTCAGCAAAACTAAATACACCATAAGGCATAACACCTAATTTAAGAAAGCAACTGATTTAAGAAAGAAAGAAAGAAAGGATGAATGCATAGATAGAGATTCCAATCCAATTCTTAGTTCACAAGGAAGAGGCTCCAACTTGGGGACCTGGGTTGTATTTCCTTATTAAAACTAGTCACTGAAAGGAGATCAATTCTAATACGTTTATATAAAAAATAATTTTATAATGGTCATGACATGCTAATAAGTTTCTACAAAAAATACTCACAAGAGATTATACAAAATACTAAAATGCTAATGCATTCACAATTATGCACATTAACTCACAAAATAGTGTACTTAGCGTAGAATGGGAGCCCTCCACCTTTTCTTGGTATACCTTAAGACAATCAGCTACAACAATTCACCATTCACATCCCACAACAATGATGCATAGGAAATAAAAAGCAAGTCTTCAAATCTATTCAGAAAGAGAGTAATCACAAGATGATAATGTGTATCCATAGTTGTTTAGTAGTTATGCTTAAAAAGGCTAAGAATGTAACAAAATAAACTGTAATGGATATAACAACCAAAAAGATACCTAGTCCACCTAATAGGGTCGAACTCATCCCTTTGTTGCACAAAATATTGGAATATTCCACAAAATCACAAAACTTCCCCTAAATCACGAAATGTTTTGAGTGACAGGTCAAGTTTGACCAGTTTTGACCGAGTCTATTCTTACTCATTTGGAGTGTGCTAATAGGATTTTGTCCATCCTTGGTTCCAGTACTTCTCGAATCTACCTTCAGTTTGTGCCTAGGTGTCTTGAACATACAACTTAAATAGAGCCATTATGGGAAATTATGTTTATGCCAAAAAATATTTTTTAATGCTCCATTTTTACTAAAAATTCTAAAAAATAAAAAACAATTATTTTAGGTTAATGTGAAAAAAGAGGCAAAAA
This sequence comes from Pinus taeda, assembly GCA_000404065.3. Lineage (NCBI taxonomy): Eukaryota > Viridiplantae > Streptophyta > Pinopsida > Pinales > Pinaceae > Pinus > Pinus taeda. The sequence continues at coordinate 344,694 of APFE031711232.1, forward strand.
TATGACAAATATGATCATGATATGGTGGTGAGGGATGGTAAAGCGGTGGAATATGTATTGTCAAAAAGGGTCAAAACTGAGGGCTAACATGTTTCATGATCAAAATAAATCCTGGATCTCATTCACTTTGATGTCTATGGTCCTATGCCAGCAAAATATCTTGGATGTCATCTATACTGTGTAATTTTCATTGATGACCACTCAAGGAAAACTTGGATCTATTTGCTAAAATCCGAGGAAGTATTCGAAAAATTTCAAGAATTCAAAGTAGAAGTAGAAAATCTTATAAAAATAAGGATAAAAATAATGAGATTTGACAATGGAGGAGAATACACATCAAAGGAGCTCATAAAAATATGTAATGAGGATGAAATTAAGAGGGAGATGATAGTTCCATATAATCCATAGCAAAACAGAGTGGCAAAACAAAAGAATCGCTCAATTGAAGAAAGTGTCAGAGCTATGTTACATGATCAAGACTTGCCTAAATTTCTATGCGGTGAAGCATCCAAAACAATTGTCTACAATAAAAATTGAAGTCCTCATAGATCACTTGGTAAAATGTCTCTTTAAGAAGCATTCCCTAAGAAGAAACCATGTGTAGACCATTTCCAGATATTTGGTTTTCTTGTCTACATTCACATTCCAAAAGATAAAATCAAGAAGTTGGATCCTAAAAGAATGAAGAGAATATTTGTTGGTTATAGTAACACTTCAAAGGAATATAGGATCTACAAAAAGCTAGGGAACCAAATTGAAGTAAGATGAGATGTGATCTTTGATGAAAGCATTGCAAATAAGAAGTCTAAAGATATTCCGATTGATTTTGATAATGAAGAACTGCCTATATTTGAAGAATGTTCTAGGGGGGGAGAGGATTCCAATCATGAATAAGAAGGTCCCAGTGAACCTATGCAGCAAGTTATCATTCCTGAAAATAGAAAGATACCTAATTGATTGAAGTCTACTCTCCTAGATGCAGAAGGACATGCAACAACTAAGGGTACATCAAGGGAAATTAATAAGAATAAAATATATTCAGGGTACGCATCCTATATGACAAAGTTTATTGAAGCAAAGCTATCCACCTTTGAAGAAGTTGTAAATCATCAAGAATGGAAAGATGCCATAAATGAATAATATCAATCAATAATGATGAGTGGAGTATGGGAAATTGTTTCTAATCCAAAAGACAAATCTATGGCGACTTCCAAATGGATCTACAAGATTAAACATGTAGAATACGAAAGTATTGAAAAATATAAAGCAAGATTTGTGGCTAGGGGTTTCTCCCAAAAAGAAGGCATCAATTATGAAGAGATATTTTCACCTACAGCCAAATAAAAAACTATACAATCATTGGTGCATTTGGAAACATCTATGGGATGGAACATCCATCAAATGGATGTCAAGACAACATTATTGAATGGTACTATCAATGAATAAATCTATATAGAAGAACCCTTAGGGTTTGAAGTGAATGATAGAGAGACTCACGTCTACAGATTGAAGAAGGAAATTTATGGCCTTAAGCAAGCTCCAAGGGATTGGTATACAAGGATGGATGCATATCTAAAAATATTGGGCTTTCTAAAGTGTTTTGATGATCCAAATATCTATAATAGGGTAGTGAAGGATGAACCTGTAATAATTCTTCTTTATGTCAATGATCTTCTCATAACAGGTTTGTAAGGTCATATTTAAGAATGCAAGAATAAATTGACAGCAAAATTCAATATGAATGATCTATTGTTGATGCACTATTACTTGGGGTTGGAAGTTTGACAAGGACCTAGTGAAATATATCTGGGTCAAGGAAAATATGTGATTAAGATGATGAAAAGGTTTGACATGGTGGATTGCAAACCTATGAGAATCCCTATGATCACAAATTGGAAGAGGTTAAGAAGTTTCGATTCAAGCCCCGTCGATTCTACAAGATATATACAACTAGTTGGATCTTTCATATATCTTGTGAACACTTGACTAGACATTTGTTTTGCATTGACTATTCTCAGTAGTTTTAGATAGAGCCTAAATATGACCATTTTATAGTAGCCAAGAATATAATAAGATATCTGCAAGGGACAGTCCATTATTTCTTGAAGTATGATAGAAATAATGATGTCCAATTGATTATATACAGATTCTAATTGGGGAGGCAGTGAGATAGACAGAAGAAGCACTATTGGAGGATGTTTTAGATTTTGATACTCTATGATATCAAGAATGAATAGAAAGCAAGAGTCAAACGTTTTGAGTAGTGTTAAAGCTGAATACATTGCATCATGTGAAGTTAGTCATGAATTTGTTTGGTTGAGGAAGTTGTTTTCCAACTTGTTTGAAGGACTGATGGACCCTACCATTATACATTATGATAACACTAATTTCATAAGGTTATATGAAGACCTAATATTCCATGGAAAGACAAAGCACATAAACAAAAAGTATTACTACATATGAAAGTTGGTGCAATATGGAGTGTTGAAACTACAATATACTCCATCTATGAGCAGGTAGCTGACATTTTTACAAAATCTCTTCCTAATAACATGCTTGTGTATTTGAGAGAAAATCTTGCATAGATAAACAAACACATCGTTGAGTGGGATAGATAGACACATCATTCTTTTCTTCACTTTTTGAAGAAATAATGGAGGATTGGCTAAGAATATGGTTTCCGATAATATTTAAGGATGAGGTAGGGAATCCAATAGGTAAGCCAGAGAGGAAATTCCTTAAGGATGTGTTATTCCACAACAAGAATTGTCCAAAAAGGAAATTCCTTGCAAACATCTGGGTGGGGTATGTGCCTCAAGAGACAATGATGATGGTGTCTATTATTCATTGTCTTGCCATCATTGTGCTCTAATCTTGTGGAAAGATAGAGTTGTTAGTAAAGGCCTTGCTATGTGATAATATTGTTTGATATGATGAGATGCAATGAGATAAGCTGAAATAATAGATTATATGATGGCTTACCAATCCGCTCTTCTTATGATACCTCTTCAATATGAGAATGTCCATGTACTATTATGAATACCTCCCTAGTTAAGAGGGAGTGTTGAAATCTGTAACTAGACTTGGTCTTCATAAATATGAAATGTACTCTTGATTATTTTATATTGTAAAAGGAAATACAAATTATTATTGTTATTTTTTGTAGTAAGGGTTTCATGCTCAAGGTCATTTTATTTATAGGTAAAGCACCATTTGATTTATTCTATGTTTTATCATAGAGTCAAGAAGTCAATAGAGTCATCGTCATATGAAGAAGACTCCATTAGGCATCTTGTTACATGTCAAAATATTTTTTTTTTGTATTTTAAGTGTCAAAATACCCATCCAAGACCAGGTTAGCCTAACAACTAAGAATTCAACCTCATTACGGCATGTTTTCCTCCTTGGAAGCCTATATATAGGAGAGAGATCAACCTCCTATGGACACTTACTCATTCTTCATCACCCAAGCGAAGAAGAGGAAAAGGAAAATAAAGTGAGGAAGGGAAAAAGGAAGAAGGACCAAGTTTTTGGGTTGATACTCTCTCTCTCTCTCTCTCTCTCTATCTATCTATCTCTCTCTCTCTCATGTGAAGATAAGGCTAGGGTTTTACAACTACAAGGTCGAGATTGTCAAGTTACAGAAAGAAGGTTGAAATTGATGGAAGAAAGGACTTCTAGGTCACTTACTAGCCCTAGAAGGAGAACCAACCCAAGAGAAGGAGCAAGGAAACCTTAGAAGCCCTAATTTCCCTCACACGTGGAAGAAACAACTATTTTAGGGACGCCAAAATTTCATACCTACATTGGAGGCCGAAATTTTTTATCTATTGGTCGAATTATGCAATTAGAAGAGATTTCACTGGGTTTGACTTGGATAAAAAGAACCACATCATCTAGAGGTCTAGCTTGGTCTTGGAATGGTATTGGTGTTGGTATAGAGGTCTTGTAATTCTTCATTTGAAGAATCTATAATAAGAGAAGATATTTTTGGGTTTTCCTCTCAAGAGGAGAGGTTTTGGCCCTAGCTTGCAGCCTACATCATATGTTATTGTGTACTATTGTTTTTGGTAGTTGTTTGATGATAAGAACAACAAAATAATAATTGAAGAAGATAATAATAAAGAAAACATAAACATACATCACAAGAAGTTATTGATGTATGTACTTAACATATGATAAGTACATATGTACTTAACATATGTACTTATCATATGATACCTACATATATTTTGTCATACCTTAGATACAATCCCCATGAACTGGTATCTCAAGACAAAGCTCCACCATGGCACTTCGGAATGGGATGTATCGAGAGAAAGTTTCTTATTGACTTTCAACTTTGAGGATGGGTTTGCAAGCATTGATGAAGCACTTTAAGAGATTAAAGTGATTAACTTCAAGACGCCAAAGGAACTTATGGAATGGAACCAACCTGATTGGAGCACCCAGCTACACCATGCATTGGAATGCTACAATGTGACCAATGAAGAGGAGGAAGAAGACCTAAGGAATACCAATATTCCAGAAACAGAAGGGCATCGCATAATAGAAGGACCAAAAGTAGAGAAACCGAACATCTCCACACCTTTGAAAACTATAGCCCTATTCATTTCTCAACAAGCCAAAGAGTAAATATTTAGATCATTAGAAAATATAGGTTTCCATGAATTAGAAATCTGCTTATGTAGATTTGTTAGTCGCTACCAAAACCCATTAAACTTATAAACCAAACCTTGTTCTGAAAAATATTTTGCACATCTGAAGGCTTCATCCCCTAAGGGACAATAAGAGCTCAGAACTGTTAGGAGAATAAATCTAACTTTCAACATGGAACTATAAGAAACCTTGGATTCAACAGTTTGAGAAGAAGAGCTATCAAAACTAGCTACAATTCCTTTAAGAGTAACTAACTTCTCCTTGGCTCGAGTTTCCTAAGTGGAAGAAATTGTAGATCCAACCACCATTCTATCAATAGATACTAATTTCACCACGGGTTCACAAGAATTCATTATTCAATGAAGGTTTGTAGGAGTGCATAAAAGGGCCAACTAGGCCAAAACCCTAGTCATTGCTACAACCTGTAGAATTCAAGTCATATTCTTCTAGTTCCCCCTTTTTCAATATATTATTAAAAGTTTACCCACTACAATTTTTAATGATATTTGATGTAAGGCATTTTTTCCATGTTGGAGAGATGTCCTCGTCCTTTCAACTATTCCAAACTTTTAAGAGACCTATATACCATCTAAGAACTTGCGAGAGCTCCTTGTGGTTTTGAACAATTGATATATATCGTTTTATCATATTCCAATTAAATATATTGTATTTTTAAATTTGATATTTTATTTTTATCATAAATTAATGATATTTCATCTTTTAGAAAAGATAATGAAATTATTAAATTCTTATGACTTGAAAGGAAATTATTGAAGGTAAAATATTAAATTAAAAATAAAAATAAAGAAATAAAATGATATTTGATAGTGGGGTAGAAGCCATGGCAATCATACAACAATTTGGTGTTTGGATGTAACCTTAAAATTAATTATTATTATTAATATTATTATTATAATATAGAAAATTTCCACCATTTTCAAATTCATTAACAATTGATGCCTCATTACAAATTCATTTCTTCCAGTGTAATGCCAAATTATATTGATGGATATTCTTTACAATATGCTTGATCCTCCTAGGGGGACTTCACTTTGTTGACCAATATCTTATCATGTTCATTCATAAAGAGGATTTTTAAATGATGTAAAATAAAGTCAATGTATTGTAGGTATGGGGCATGGGGGTGGGATTAGGAGTATAGGAGGAATCTATATATTGTGGGGTATAAAAATGGGTATCTAGTAAAAATATACATATTGTTTTATTGGAAAGATGTATTGGGAAGGTGTTCTAACAAAGGGAGTTTGGGGGATATTTATCAATATATAGTGAAATTATAGGTATTATTTAATATTCCCTGAAAGCATGTGCTATGTCACAATTTCACTAAGTGAATACCTTGTGGGTTCTTCGTACATTCTTTTAAGAGCATTCATTGCTTTTTGGTAGTAACACATAATATTAATATGATCAAGAATATATTGGAGAGGGTTCATCTCTTTTTGGTAGCAACATACAATATTAATTTGATTAAGAATCTAATGGATTGAGATGTTGATACCAACAAAAATAAAGCCAAGGATATTATGTGATTAGGGAGGAAATATATGCATGCTCACAAAATAATTATAATATCCATAACACTCAATTCCTAATAGAAAACACAATAAAAAATATTATGGCATGTTAAATTTCATCATAAAAGTTAATCATGTTATTCAAAAGAGTATATAATAATAATACACCCATCAGAAAGAATGATGAATACGATCAATTCAATTTCTATTTAAAATAAACAAAAGTGAAGAAACATCAATTAGCATATTAAGTAATAATGTACACTCCCTTCAGTAAATTGAATTGTATTTAGTCAAAATTGCAACAATTCTATTTCTAAATAAAAAAATAAACTATTTCGGATAAAATAAGCATATAAAATAATTAAATGAACAATAATACCATAAATATCTACCAACCATAAACTCATAGACCCATGTCAAATCATCTTACAGCTCCATCCCCAACATCTATGAACATGCATTGGATTAAATGCACATATGTTTTTTTTCTTCAACATCCCCAATATCTACCAACCATAAACTCATAGACCCATGTCAAATCATCTTACAGCTCCATCCCCAACTCAATGACATGCATTGGATTAAATGCACATAAAATGTCATATGGCACAAAGTTGGAGATGTTTCCTTTCAATTTAGAGCTTGTAGATATCGTTAGTCTTTAAATTTCTCCTTTGTTTCTTGAAATTACATCCATCCTCTCTAAGTTTCTCCTTTGTTCGTTTAAATCGTGTATCTCCTCACTATTATTGTTTATATCCTAAGGGAAACACCATTAATGAAACTTTTCAATAAGTAAAATGCACCAATCAAAACATGAATCTATATTCTTGATACTACTTGGAATAAGGTGATTTATATTCTAAGAAATCATTAAAAATTTGCGCCTTATTTTTGCAAAATTGCCTTGGAACCTCATACCCATTCCATATGTTTCATTGTATTATTTATTGCATCTGTAATATGTTTGGTATCCTCTGATTGCCACCATGATGTAGCACCCTTATCCCACATCTACCCAGTAACCGGCCAACGAGGGTAAATATGCGATGAGAGGCCACTATAATGAGATTCAACCTCCTAGGTGACATTAAGGAAGTGGTATCAATAGAAACATACCACATAGACTGTCCACATTAGCAACAGGACTCCCGTGAGCCAACCCAACCACTCAAGTAACCATCCTCTCAAACCAACTAAAGTTATAGACCACTAAATCCCCAGACGCTCCCTTGATATGGGAAAGCATGCATCAAGAAGGCTCGAGGCACTCCCACAACATGGGTATGCATGTATCTAGGGAATTTTATGCTTAGTGATGTGTCTGCATCTACGGTATTTGAAACACTTTTTCAAGCCCAGAGTCTAGGTCACTACCCAAAACTCAATGACACTTTCAGGAATGAATTTACACAACATAACAATGATGCATTAGCAAAAACAAGGACAAGGTCTAAACTGGACCCCTACTAGCCATGACAGGAATTTCATCAAACATGTCACAAATATGTAATCTACAGGTGTAAACAACAAATATGAGCATATGGGTCTCATACTTATCTGATAATCACTAAGAATCATTATTCCCTTATATCATTAGCTGCACTATCATCTATTAGGTTATAGATACATTATTCATTCATTTACAAATCAAAACATGAGGAAATCCATACATCATCATTGTCATAAAACATGCTTATAACCAACATAATAACAATATAAATATTAAGGATACATTAGGCATAGAATCCACATATACACTAGTACATTTACACACAATATGTCAAGGAAATAACCTCTTATTAATGAATGCAAAAGCTAACTCGGGATGGGACTACCACATTCCACCTGACCATAGAATGGTTGAGCCAATTCTCTCTTCAGTCATTCACAGCCATGTCATATTCCAAGCATGAATGTGGGACTCAAACCAAAAGAACCAACCAGGGAATCCTGAGGCTAAACCACCTCACCCTCATCAACAGAAACTAGGATTTACCACAATCCACACTATATCACTAGGCCAAAATAAGCATGGATGCCACTATATTTATCCACCTACACCAAGAGGAAATTTCTTGTCTTCTAGTCTCTCAAGCTTTACCATAATCCACAGTTCTATTCAGGGATCACTAGGTGCTAAACCGAGACTACACCGTCTAGGCTTTACCGTATATCTCGCCATTCACCAGCAAGGATTCCTAGGCCTAATCAAGGGCAACAATCTCTAGGCTTTACAATATATCCTACCATTCACCAGTTGAGGATTCATAAGCCCACCGAAGCAACACAAAATCCAGCTTTACTGTAACCCACAGTCCAGTTTAAGGGTTACTAGGCCAAGTGTTCTATTATTCAAAGATCCACATCACTCAGCTTTGAATCCATCTCACAATCCCTCTCAATCAAAACATGAGAACCCCATCACACAATGGCTATCCAGAAATGGAAAGGTTAGGCTGAAAACATTGTCACACCTTGCAAGATCCATTCCATAACAAGAAAGAACCACATGCAATACCATGAATGCCAAATCTAGCAAGGAAAACACACATGAAAATCGATACATGCAAAGAATCTTGTTGTAGTTGCTTGATCCTACTCTTCTTCACTTGCTCCTTCTTTCCTCTTGGCTTCTTTGCCTTTTGTGATCCAATGCAGAAGTGCTCCAAGAGAACTCTAAGTGTCCAAGAGAGAGAGAGAGAGAGAGTAATGAGATAGCTCCAAAATTGAAATTAAAAAAGTACTAGTTAATCCTCATAAGCCTTTTTATTAATGTGGTCTCTATTGTATTCATTTTCCTCCTCACATGCAACCTGTGACCTTTCACCTCCCTTTTCTCTTAATTTCCATTATTTTCATAAATAAATGTCCCAAAAATGCCATTTTTCCTTTCCTAAGCCTTATTGATTGCCTTTTCCAATTTCCTTAGCTATAATAAATCAAATGAACACCCACACTAGGATTTCTTTCCCAACATTGAACTTGGAATAAGTCTCCCATAAACCTTGGTTATTATTTTTCCTTTATTAACTTTTATTACACGGAATTTTCACCAGGGCTGTTATAGAGCCCTCCCCCTTAGGGGACATTATCCTCGGTGTTTAACCACACCTATACCTCAGTGAAACCATTAAAAATCAAACATATTTCCCATGGAACCTTATAAAATAGCTCGCTGCAGTATTTACAATGATCACCCTATTGAAAAGAAAACTAACATGACAACATAAAACCATGACAACTGTAATGACATGACACCCATACTGCTTATTGGAGCTTTACAACATATCTCATGGTAGTATTTACATCCATATACATATGTACATATACCAAACATTATACCAAAATTGCTTTGCCTCAACCAACAAACAATGAAGGATACGTAGGCCGCATCTAATCTGCAATCCCCCATGTAGATTCATCGGGCCCAAAGTGCTTCCATTGCACTTTAACCTACTCGATTGCTCGGTTCTGGAGCATGAGCACCTTTCTCTGTAATATACGCTAAAGCTCCAACTAGAATTCTCCATCTGTCTCCACTTGCAATACACACTAGTCAATCACATGATCAACATATTTAACATACTTCTTAAGCAATGAAACATGGAAAACATCATGGACTTTTACTTTCGTAGGTAGTGCAAGTTGATAGGGTACTAGCCCAATCGTCTTAATAATCTCGAACAATCCACAAAACCAAGGTGTCATCTTGGCACATGACCTAATATGCAAGGAGCTCTTCTTCGGTTTGATGTGCAAGTACACATGTTCCCCACCCCTAAACTCATTGAACAACCTATTCTAATATGCATAAATATTCTACCTATCCTATGATGCTTTTAAATTCCTCTTTATTACCTACATTTATTGTTCCATTTTCACCAACATGTCAGGTCCAATCAACACCCTGTTACTTGGATCACTCCAACTGATGGGAGTATTGCAACTCTGCCCATACAATGTCTCAAATAGACGCATCTTCAAATATTCATGATATCCATTCTTATAGGTGAACTCTACCAGTGGAAGATACTCTTCCCACTTGTGTTGCATATGCATCACATACATCCTCAGCATGTCCTCCAATATCATGTTGACCCTCTATGTTTGTCCATATATCTAAGGATGAAAAGTTGTAGTAAAGGCCAACTCTATGCCGAAACCTACAAATAACTCCTTCCAAAACTTGGAAGTGAACTTCGCATCCCTGTCTGACAAAATATTCTTTGAAACTCCATGCAATATAACCATGTCCCTAATGAAGACCTGCGCTACATCACTCGTTGAGAACGTAGACTTCACTGGAATGAAGTGTGCAACCTTCGTCAACCTGTCCACAACAACCATGATGGAATAGTGTTGCCTCACTATCCTTGAAAAACTTGTGATAAAGTCCATGGAAATGACCTCCCATTTCCACTCTGGAATCACAACCGGCTGTAGCACTCCACCTGGATGCTTACACTTTGCCTTTACTTGTTGACAATCCAAATATCTAGCCACAAACTCTGCTACATCCTTCTTCAGATTCTACCAATAATATAATTTCTTCACTGGTGTCAACATCTTCTCATAGCTTCGGTGACCTAAATATGGTTTCTCTTGAAACTCCCTCAATATAACCTTCTTGAGCTCACTGTTGTCTGACACATATATCTTGTCTCCAAACCTGACCAATCCATCCATTGTAAAACAATAGTCCACATCATGTGCACCTGCACCTGCACCTGTACCTGTACCTATACCACCACTTGTATTTTTACCTATACTACTACATGTACTTATACCTATACCACTACCTGTACCATTACTCTGCTCCAACCTGTGCACAATCTCCATACACCTGACATCCTGCGCACCTGCGTGCAAGATCCTACCCTGTAGATTTCCCATAGGAACTCACAGCTGCTATATGATTTACCTGTATCTTCTTGCGAAGAGAATCTGTAACCCTAGTCTATTTTCCTTTGATATATCTTATCTCAAAATCAAACTCACTAATCGTGGCCAACCATCTAGCTTTCCTGGCATTCAGATTCACCTGGTCAAACAAGTATCTCAACCCACTTTGATCACTCATCAATACGAACCTCCTACCAAGAAGATAGTGCCTCCACATCTTCAATGCATGTATGATCGCTACTAGCTCAAGATCATGTGTTAGATAGTTATTCTTGTTCTCATTCAACTTCCGTGACTCATAGCATACCACTTGTCCATCCTACATAAGGACTCCACCAAGTCCTCTCTTGGAAGCATCTGTACATGTTACAAATTCTTTGTTTGGATTTGCGATCTTTAACATTGGTGCATGTGTCAACAACTGCTTGAGATGCTCAAAACTAGCCTCACACTTCTCTGTCCATTCAAACTTCTTACCTTTCCTTTGTAATGATGTGATAGGATAAGCAATCTATGAGAAGTTCCTAATGAACCTACTGTAATAAATTGCCAATTCCATGAAGGATCTCACCTCATCTACATTTCTATGAGCTGCCCACTCCATGATATCTCTTACCTTTTCTTGATGCATTGCTATTCCCTCCTTAGAGACAACATGTCCCAAGTAATGTACCTCAATCTGAAAGAAACTCCACTTCCTAAGCTTAGCATACAACTGATGCTCTCTCAACAACGTCAACCCTGCTGCCAAATGCTCGGCATGATCTTCCTCATTTTCAGAATATACCAATATGTCATCAATGACCACATTAACAAAATTGTCAAAATAAGGATGCAACACACTATTCATCAAACACATAAAGGTAGTTGTAGGATTAGTCAAACCAAATTGAACTAAAATAAACTCATAATGCCCATACCTAGTCCAGAAAGTTGTATTGTAAATATCCTCCTCTTTAATGCGTACCTAATGACATCTGACTATCAGATCAATCTTCAAGAACATTGTTGTTCCCTTCAGCCAATCAAATAAGTAATCAATCCTTGTCAATGGATACCTATTCTTGATGGTCACTTTGTTCAACTGCCTATAGTCAATGCATAATATGAGAGTACCATCCTTCTTCTTCACAAAAAATATCAGTGCACCCCAAAGTGATACACTTGGCCTAATGTATCCCTTTTCAAGCATCTCTTTCAGTTACAACTTTAACTCTACTATCTCAGATGTGCACATCCTGTAAGGTTTTTTTGATGTTGGGTTTGTCCCTGGTACCAACTCAATAGAAAATTATACTTCCCTGTGAGGTGGAAACAAATCTCTGTGAGAAACAAATCCTGAAGTTGTTGTAGAACTGGGTACTTGCTCAAAACATTTGCATCCTCAACTTCCTTACCTTTGTCACTAGAAATGTGCACTACAAATAACACACACCCTTTCATGTGACTACACTTGGCCTGCATAGATGTCACCATTCTAGTTGATGTGGTTTTCTTCTTCCCCTATAAGACTCTTGGTTCCCCATTGTCATCGAAGAACTCAATGGATTTGTCATAATAATCCACCTTTGTCTTATGAAGGTATAAGCAATACATGCCTAACAACATATTGTATGATCCCAAAATAAGTACATTGAAATGTGTTGCTGTAGGCATGCCATTCAAATCAAATGCACAAGCTCTTAACCAATGATGAACTCGCTTCTTTGTACTTGTAGCAATTGCACTAACCAAGATTTTTCATTCACTTATTTATTCAAACCACACTTATCCACCAATTCAGGACTAACATAGATATAATTATATCCAGGGTCAATCATAATAGAAACACCTTGGTCGCAAAGCTTACTTTGAATCGCAATGATAGATGCCTAATGGTCTACCTGTCTATTGTCTAGTGCTACATAGATGCGAGGAATTCTCTTACCAACATCCCCAACAGTTTACGCCCCCCGTCCACTATAGATCTGAGGCATGCCACCTTGATTCTATGGATAATATATCTTAAGGTGTTCCTTACCACATGCCCAACACTCCAACCATCCATTACCATCACCTCTATGTTGATGTTGTGACCCATGTATTTCTAGCTACATTGAATGTCTATTGTGGTGCCACATTTTCTTTCTATTCTGGACTCTGAGGCCTTGTTCTTTTTGGCTACCAGTTTTCCTTACCTTTATCCTTATCCTTCAATTTCCATCCTTTGAGATTCATTATAATGCTTTGAATGTTCATAGAAATGCTTCAATTTCCCAATAATGTCCTCAAGTGACTGAGGCTCATCATACTAAATCTAATCTCTAAATTCTAGTGGAAAACCACTGACAAATCATTTAACTTTAGCCTTCTCATCTTTAAGATATAATACATACCTCAATAGATCCAGAAACTTAGTTCTGTACTCTTCTTTTTTGTTGAAGCAAGAGACGGTCCTTCTATTGACTTAAGAAAGAAAATAATTTACATAGGTTACAGCAAGCACTCAAAAGCGCAAACCCCCACCAGGAAGAGGAAGAATTAAAGAAAGTGACCTAAAACCTACTTCTTCTTTTTTTTTTTAAAGAACCATATAGTTCACTCACATGTAGCCTCTGATGATCTGTCCCCTTCTGATCAGATGGTCCATAAACAAAACACGTGGAGCAGTGGCCCGCGAAAAACCCCCTAAAGTGCTAGACCCATTATGGCTGTCGATCTTCCCCTTCTAATGCGACGAGTATCATTCATATCGCGTAGCTTAGAAGCAGGATGAATATCATGCGATGAGGGTGGTATTCATTCCTTGATCCCCACCACGTGTTACTCTCTGAGTGGCATCGCTAGCTTTTCCTAAAAACCATATTTTGGTTTGAGGGCACCCGATAAGGTGGTAAACTATAAGAGGTTTTGACCTTTTGGTCCCACAAACCTGCATGACCATCTGTGGCCGTTGATCTTCCCCATCCTTATCCAATGGCCCCAATTAATATTTCACATCTCATAAGCTCGAGGATTATCGTGCGATGAGGGCGGTATTCATTCTTTTCCTCTACGATGCATCGATTGCTAAGTGGCATCGCGTGCCATCTGGGAAAATAGCTTCCTAGTCAAAGGGCACCTGATGCAGGTGGTATATCCCAAGTAGCTTTTTACTCTGGTACTCAACTCTCCTAGTTCCCAATGCATTGCTCGAGGAAGACATGCCCTGAAGGGTCACCTTTTACACGGAAAACACCAGGACTTGTGTTGGTAGCCATTGTCAATCTTCTCAGTAGCCCATTTCCTTGTAACTTTTCCTTTTGTGTAGATAACTTCTTGCCCTAGGAATTCCTCTGTCCCAATTTCCAGTAGCGCTTAGGCTATTGTAGACTTTGCTGAAATCCTGAGAAGTCCTAAAGTTAACTTCTGCTGAGAATCTATCTAAAGTGAACTTATTCCTCATTTTCATAAAGTGAAATGTTGTCTCTTTGTCTGTTCTGATAGTGTTGTCTGTCTATGAGGGCCTAAGATGAGCATTCATCTCTCACTCTGTCATCTGTTACCTCCTCCCACCAGCAACACATGTCAGTAAGCTTGCTTCTAACCCCCTCATTGGCTAGTCAGTTTGCCACTTTGTTAGCTTCCTTGTGAACATGCACAAACCTGAGAGTTCTTAGAATTCTTAGGTGTCATTGGATTCTTTGGTAGACTTGCAGAAGCTACCAGTGACATAAAATTTTCTCTGGTGCTGCTTCTACACTTAGCCTCTTGACCAAATTAATGACTAACTTCGAGTCAGCTTCTATGATGACATTATGTGTGTTGTGCTTACGCAGTATTTCCAAGCATAGCTCCATCGCCATGAGCTCAACCATGTTGTTGGTTGCCTTCCCTAGACAACTGTGGAAAATTACCTGTATGTTTCCCTCATCTCTCATGACCCCTTCATACCCTACGTCTCCAGGATTTCCTTTTGAGGCTCCACCTATGTTAAATTTTAAAAAACCTTGTGAAGGGGGTTGCCAGAAAGCCTTTCCTTCTGCATTATGCTTAGTGATATGGACAGGACTCTGAGGAAGATGTACCTGAAGCTCCAATTTTTCCAGGATGCTAGCTTCTGTGTCTGGGTTTCTCGAAGGAAACTCTCCCCAAGATGTGGACAGTCTCCTTGAGTGGCTTGAGGATTAGCTTAATGATGCTGCTCACCAGGCCCAATTTATCTTTTAAAATCCTATTGTTGTGCTCCTTCCATACATTATAGATCAAAAACCTTGGGATCAAAGCCTAGGCTAAGTTTATTGTCTCATTATCCGAAAAAAATTTCCTCCAATTTTTTACCATAGCAATGATGTCATTTTCCTACCTGTTTGTCTGCTCGAAGACATCTCCAACCTAGTTCCATAGTGAGGCAGTGAAGGAGCAGTTATTGAGGAGATGATTTGTGGTTTCTTCCTGTTGTCCACACAAGTGATATCTTGAGGGGCCAAAAAAGCCTCTCTTTCTTAGATTATCCCAAGTCAAAATTTTACCTTGTTGAACCAGCCATTTAAACAGTTTGATCTTCATTCAGTGAGGGTTATCCCAGAGTTATTTCCATGTCTTGTCAGTTCTTGGAAAGTTAAGCCCAATAGCGATTCTTTTGGCCTCTTTAAGGGTGAAGAGACCCACCTTATTCCTCCCCCATCATTGATCATCCAATGTTGAGGTTAAGATTTGCCTCTTTTCCAGAATACCTTGGAGGGCCTTAGCTTGAGTACTCAACATGTTCATCTCATTATAGGCTGGAAGCTTCCATATTCTCCATTTTTCATTGCTCCTTGACTGATCCCAGTAGTCACTTTTTAAGCCTTTGTTGATGGTATCCATCTGGATACTTGCTAATTCCTCTCTACTGAGATTGCCCTCTTGTTGCCAATGGTCCTCCCAGAACTAGGCCAAATTTCTGTTTCTGATCTCCCAGAAACTATGTTTTTGAACTAAGGCCCTATTTGCCCAGGCTCTGTTCCAAACTTGTGAACCTTTTACTTGTCCTGTCATTCTTATGAGGTTCATATCCAGCCAATTCATTGCATACCTTTGTTTCCAAAGTTTTTCCCAGGGGGCTCGTATTTCCTTTAGCCATCTCCACTAGACTTTAGCTCCCAGAACTCTCTTTAGAATACTTGGGTCATGGAGACCCAAGCCACCATGGGATTTAGGCATGCAAATATTTTCCCAAGCCACCAGAGCCCATTTCTTTTTTTCTTCACCTTTCCCCCAAAGAAAGTCTCTTTGAATGTTTCTTATTTGAATACTGACTCCAGTTGGTGCCGAAATGGCTGATAGCATATAGATAGGGATGGTTTGGAGGATAACCTTAGTTAGAGTTAGTCTCCCATCTAAATTTAGGGCTCTATTTGTCCATCTACTAACTTTGTATTTCAATTTATTCAGAACAGGCTCCCAAATGACCTTATGTAATGGTTTCTCAGTGAGGGGAACTCCTAGATACTTCAAGGGCAATGAATCTCTTTGAAATCCCAAACACCTGGAAAGATTTATTTGGATCGAAATGTTTGTATTGAAAAAGAAGATCTTTGATTTAGTAAGACTTACCTCAGTTCCCACTGCCATTGCAAATTCATACAAAATTTGATTAAACGCTTTGGCTTCCTTGACTGTGGGAGTGCCTTGAAGCATAGTATCATCCATAAATTGCTGGTGTGTCACCATATCTCCCCCTTGAGTGAGTCTCAAACCTTGAATTCTGCCTTCCTCCTTGGCAGCTCTTGTTGCTCTACCCAACCCTTCCATCATGAGAATGAAAAGGAAAGGGGAAAGAGGATCACCTTGCCTGAGACCTCTTGTAGGCTTGAAGGTTCTAGAGGGATAGCCATTGAGAAGTATAGAACAGCTAGTAGTAGTAACTAGAGTCATGACCCAACTAATCCAATTGTAGTCAAAGCCATAAGCTTTAAGCATTGCTCTTATATAAGTCCAACTGAATTTGTCATAGGCTTTCACTATGTCCAGCTAAATTATCATCCCTGCCTGCTTATTGGTAATAAGTGCATGAACCACTTCATGAGCTTGAATTATGTTATCCAGAATCTGTCTTCCTTCCACATAACCTATTTGCTCCTTTGACACCAAGGTAGGGAGGATTGGTTTGAGTCAGTTGGCAATTGCTTTGGATATTATTTTGTACACCACATTGCATAAGGCTATAGGCTTGAATCTATCCGGAGAGGTGGCGTTTTCCTGTTTGGGGATTAAGGCAATGAAAGATTCATTAAGCGCCCTCAAGACTATTTTAGAATTGTGTGAGTCTTCCACCACCTCTAGAATATCATGCTTTAAAATCCTCCAACAAGCTCTGAAAATGTCCACATTGAAGCCATCAGGGCTTGGAGCTTTCCCATTGTGCATCTCTATGATGACTTCCTCAAGCTCTTCCTCTGTTACTGGTCTGTTGAGATTGTAATTGTATTCTCTGGAGACCAATTTAGGAACATACGGTGTAAATCTTTTCATAAAATGAGATCTGTCTATAGTGGTCTCCTCAGAAATTTTCTAGAAATGTTGGACAAGAACTTCCATATCCTCATGCATGTTTCTTTCAACTACATGATGGTCAATGAGTTTGACAATTCTATTGTTGTTTCTGTGATCTATAGTGGATCTGTGAAAGAATTTGGTGTTCCTCTCCCCTTCCTTGATCCATTGGACCCTTGATTTCTATCTCCAGAGTATTTCCTCTTATAGACATCTATTCTCCCATTCATGCTGAAGTGAATCTGCAAGCTCTTTCCTTTCCTCTGTGTAGCCTTCTGTGATAATAATTTGGTTTATTTCCTTTAGTTTCTATTCCGCTTCTCCTTTAGTTTTGAATATGTTACCAAATTCATTTTTATTCCAGTCTTTGAGTCTGCCTTTAATGTGCTTGAGCCTGCAATGAAGAAGGAACATCTTTGTGCCTTGAAAGGGAATATTTTCTTTCCACCATCTTTCAATGTACTTGAGGAAATCTGAGTGCGTGAGCCATACGTTCTCAAACCTAAAGGGGTTGTTCGCAGGTTTTCCAATTAGAGAAGCTTCCAGTTGGATGGGCCAATGGTCAGAACCACAAAAAGGTAGGATGAACGCTGCTAGACTTCTTCCCATGAGTAGAAGTTCCTCTGAAATAATGAATCTGTCTAACTCTGAGGCTATTTGGTTAGAGACCCCCCTTTTTGTTAGAAAATTATATATTACAGAGCAATGGAACACATAAAATATTGCACAAATATAAACATAGAAAACGCATAAAACAAGAGAGACACAGATATATGTGGTTCACCCAGTTTGGGCTACATCCACCCCGAACAACCAGTCTTTCCTTTCTATTATCTAACAAAATGAAGAGACACAACCTATAGCAAATTTGTTGTAATATCCTCTATTTTCTCTCACAGTATTACCTCTCTGCTTCTCGCTCATAGAATGCACATCTATTACGTAGCCTCAAAAATAATGCCCTCATATAAAGAGAGGGGTTGCCTTCTATGGGCAAAAAAACCCTAAACTAAACATAACCTCTACCGTCAGATCATCTGCCTAATGAACGACCCAGATTGACTAGAAATTACTATACTTTTAC
The DNA here is from genome assembly GCA_000404065.3 of Pinus taeda. Taxonomy (NCBI): domain Eukaryota; kingdom Viridiplantae; phylum Streptophyta; class Pinopsida; order Pinales; family Pinaceae; genus Pinus; species Pinus taeda. The sequence continues at coordinate 363,378 of APFE031711232.1, forward strand.
AAGGCAGTTTACATTTGCTTTTAGCTTCAGGGGCACTGCCCCTGAAACCCCCGCCTTAGGACCGCTGGCCCCTGGACCCCCCATCCGGGGGGGATCGACCTCATTGAATCCCCGTGGGGGGGACAAATCTCCCCTGCGTGGACAGGTGTACAAACTTCCTGGGGTATACATCCGACTAAAACAAAGACCTCTAAACAATCATGCTCCATACTCAACACTTTTGTTATTCCATGTGAAATTCCATTGCTAGTGTCCATATCCACTAGTTTGATGTTGGTGAGGAAGTTCTAGAAGGCAACTAACTCTCGACCAAGTGTTCTAGTTCCCCCTTTTTTCTCCATGAGAGATTTTATCATGTTGAAATCTCCCCCTCTAATCAAGGGTAAAGCTGGGTATATCTTCTTCATATCCTCCAGTGTAGTAAGGAGCCAAAAGTTTGTCCTCCACTAGTTGGGGACCATAGGCATTGGTAATCATATAACACTGTCTATTACCAACAAGTTGGATGATCAAGAAAAGGTGATGTTTAGACACCTATGCATCTTGTAAAACAAATTTCCTAGGATCCCATAGAGTGAGAATGCCACCAGCCGATTTATTTGCCTTGACCTCAAGATATTCATATCTATTTAACCATTTGTTGTGTTTTTCTTTGATCTTCTCCATAGAGCATTTTGTTTCCTGTATGAACACTATGTCAGGTTTCTCCTCTCTTATCCTATTGCTTAGATTCTTCTGTTTCCTTCTACTCCCTAGTCCTCTAATGTTCCAAGTTGTGATTCTCATTGAGGTGGGGTTTTGAAGGAGTAATTGGACAAGTCTTTCATCCTTCCTGAGTCAATCATGAGTTTTCCACATTCTAGTAGCAATTCTTTCTATCTCTTTCTTCCTCTCTTTCTGCCTGAGTTTTTTGCTAATTTTCCTGCTATTAATCCTGGTGAGGAAACCCCTTTGTTTTTCTGATTGTCATGTCCTCTTTTTACTCCTACAGCTGTTTGGTGTGACTTGCTGGGGAATATTTGCTGAACCTTGTCAACTTCCTCTTGTGGTATGGAGTTAATACCCATGCTTCCTTCTTGTTCTAGAAGCATTTCTAACTCCAGGTTCTCCCGTTCCAGGATCTCCTGTAAGTCTTGGTCCTCTGTACTGCTTTTTCTTTGAGTCATTTCATGGTATTTTTATATTTCCATGGTACTCAATGGGTCTATTATGTGTTCATTTTGTTTCTGTGTGAACTACATACTTGTCTCTTTACCTTTCCCTCTTTCCGTCTGATTCTCTGTTTGCATTTGATTTCCCTTATCTTCTTCTTGTTATTCTGAGATCTCAAACATGTTGTGACTATTTTGTTTGTTATCATTAGGGTTCTTTTGTGTTTCCTTCCCCCTCCTTTGTCTTTCCCTCCCACTTTAGTAAAACCCATATGGTCTTTCCCTTTACTAGTGTTTTGGTATTCCTCCCTTTTGTTAAGAGGGCAATCCCTGAATAGGTGTCCATGCTCATGACATTTGCGACATCTGAAAGGGATGTGCTTGTAGTCAAATACTTGAACCCATTCCTCATCATAGACTTCAAGAATGACCTCATCTAGAAGAGCTCCAGAAAGGTCCATTTCCACACATATACGGGCATAGGAGGTATACTTTCCTCGTAGGGTTGCTTCTAAAATATTTAAAAAATGACCTAATTTATTGCCTATTGCTTTTAAAGACTATGGCATCCAATAATCTAAGGGTAAGGAGTAGATTCTAATCCATACCTGTACCGATGTGAAAGTTTCTCACTCTAGCACAAAGTTCATCGTCCATGGGCGCATATAGAGACCAACTATCGCATAGAAGTAAGGTCCTCCTTCAAAACTCCTATCTCTATCCTCCATGTTCGTGAAGACCACTATAAAAAAACCTTTGGATCCAAGATGTATATTTAACTCCCCTTTTGGTTTCCAATTGTATTTTATCCAAGTGTATAACGCTTTCTTTGTCGGCCAGATTCCCATAAACTTGCATATGACGGCGTAGTTTGTCATATGATCCCTATGCACTTGAAGAGTAGGATCACTCAGAATAACCCATAGTTTAGTGTTGGTCTTGGGTTTGTAGGGCCCCATCTTGGTTCTATTTTCTATTCCTTGACCATTGTCTTCTGCTTTATCCTCCTGTCGGTCTTCCTCGTGGGTCCCTTGCTCTGCATGGGTTTTGTTGCCTTCCTCCTTCTGGGTTTCAGGAATTCTTGTCTTGTCCTCCAAGGAGTGTGGAGGCTTGTTCTTGTTCCTTGGTCTTCCTCTGTTTGAAACCACATTGCTGTAGGAGGGTGTGGAGCTCCCTCCTCCCTGCACTACCATGGTTTCCTGTTAACCCTATCTCCTCTATTGTTTAACCCTAGAACCTCTCTTCCTCCACATCAATCACCGCTAAAAATTGAACTTCAACCAATAATCCTAGTTGTGTACTCTTCATCTGAAATTGATCCCATCTTTAGCTCATAGTATTATTTTGCCTTACTATAGTAGTACCTTTATAACAAGTACTTCTTCCTGAAAATACTCTTGAACTCATGCCAACTCAAGTCCTTTATCCTAATGTCTCTGACCCACTACACATCTTCCCACCAACTATCTAATTTACCCTTCAGGTTGAAGCTAACAATCTAGCCTTCATGTTTTCTGTGTACTCATGTAACTCAAAGAACTTGCTCATCCAAAGTATCCAAGCCTCTGCATCTTCTAGCTTCTACACATATCCATCAAAGGTAGGTGGATTTTCTTTCTTAAATTCATTTGGAAAGTATCCCCTATCACTCCTCCTATAATGGTGATAACGATGACGATCATGATGTCTGTCAGAACCAAAACTAGAATAATACATTTATCCATCACCTCTCCTCTCTGGAGTATCCAACAATATGCCATTTCTAACCGTGTCATCTTTATTTGACCTATGACCACCATGAGACCTACTGCCATATGCCCCATTATTTATGTCCTTCTGTCGATGGATGATCCAAAGTGACCCCTGTTGCTGCAATTATGACAAACTCTGGAGTATTACATTAACCTCTACTTCTTTCTCTTCTACCAGCACGATATTTTCATTGTCTGCCTTACAACTCCTTATTTATTCCTTCAAATTTCTCAATGTGTCTGCTAAATTAGAAGAGTGCCCAATACCATGCTACTCATCTTATTCATAGGGAGAATCTCTGTAGTCTACCATCTTGCTAGTCATTTCTGATCTCTTTCTTGCAAGGCATATTATGTCAGCTAAACCAAATCACAATAAACCAACATACCTTAGCAAAATTTGGGAAGGATATCTCATCTGAAAGATCAATCAATCAAGATAATACATGTATAACATAATCATGACAACATATATATATTTAATACATAATCATATAACCATGTAACCATCATTTTAGCTAGAGACAAGTCATTAATGCATGACCATATCAACTAAACATACCATGACCTCATGCATGACAATGACAACCATACCAATGTATATTAATAATACAAAAGCATAAACAACATGTAACCAATCATACTTTCATGATGACACACTTCACAACAACAACATCCTCTTTCACATGGCGACACCACTACCACCATGACCGAAAAAATGTGTTGTAACATATTTTGTTTTGATAATTTAGTTTTTTTACAAAAAGAGGGTATAAAAAATAGAATAAAAAAATGAAAATGCAATTAAAAAATGATGAAAAGAAACACCATGAAAAGAAAAAACAATTGTAGAAGTGAGAAAATTTAAATTCCACTAGAAAAGGATAATATTTGCATTATAAATAAATTATTGTTTTTGTGTGCAACTTGTTTAAATGCCACCACCTAGTATTTTTGTTTGAATAATATAGGTTAACCATAATCAAATCATTTAAATTTTTTTCTCTAGATTAAAGAATAATTTCACCAAATTGTTTCATCTTGGTTGATAATGAATTAGATGGGATAGAATAGGAAGACAAATTGACCAAATATACTCAAAACTTGGCCAAATGGAAAATATATACTAGAGTAGGGTTAGGATAGAATTAGGAAAAATAAAATGGCCACTAGATCAAATGCACCTATTCAATAAATTAATTCTTCTTTAATTAGGATGTAATCACGTTTTGAAGGGTGATTAATTATATCTAATGATTTTATTCCAAACCCACAAAATGACAAAATTTTATTGTCACCAAGCGCTATTGAGTGGCTTATTTTCATTGGTGATTCTTTTCACCGCCCAAATAAACAACGAGGAATTCATTTCACACCCCCTTCCCCTATTTTGTGTTAACGACAGTGGGGGGTTTGAAAAGTCGTATCCTTTTGGTGGGCCCCTTACGATGTGTCATCCCCTCGTAGCTTCACAGCCCCCAGCTTAATACCGCTTACCACTACCCCCCCCCTTTGAAATTCACGCATCTTGCTCATGTTAATACGTCATCCTGCCAATTGTTATCACATCACTTCCCGCGCATTCCCTCTGCTAATAATATTCTACCACTTGTCCATACCTGTTGCTACATTTCCGTTATCATTTTCCCGTTACACTCATGTCTGTTACCATGATCTCGTTGTCCATTAATGCTCCTAAATTTCATTTGGTAATGGTTTAATCCTAACGGTAATTCATTTGTAGTTATAAATAAACCCTCCATTCCTTTCACATGATTCCCTTGACTTCATCGCCACCATTTGAAATTACAGGTTTTAAAGATCGGGTCTGGTAAAACTCTGTTATCGACTATGCTTAATGTTTCAAGCAGATACCAGGCTCACCAATGTCTACAAAGACTATCCTCTATTCAGGTATATATCCTATCAATATCCTATTATTCTTCCTCTCTATTTTATCATATTATGGCACCAAAAGGAAATGACCAACCCTCTAGCAGCAATACCCCGACTCAGGAAAATCCTAAAACTTCTGCTACCCTAGACCTTGACCATATCCGCTTAGTAGATGAGTTATTCAAAATCACTGATACAGAGTGTGAATTTGAATTGTTCGAATTACACCAATGGTTAAAACAGACTTACCAGGATTCAGAGGATGAGGTTAATCTATGGGAATCCCCGTTACCCATGTTTGTGTTCCCTCAAACCCACTTATTCCTTGATTTGATCATGTGGTGTCAAGCTAGGTATAATCCCCTACAAAGAACCGTTGTGGCCCAGAATGGAGACATTATGATCTCTATTATACCTAAAACTATAAAACAAATGTTGTCAATTCTTGAGAATGACTCCCTTAGCCATTTTGCTGTTGTTGTCCTCATGGATTTATATCATAAACTCACTTCCCCCAAAGAGCTCAAATTTTCTAAATATTTATTCTAGAAGATGTTGATCTTCCCAAAAAGAATCCTCCATATCCAACCTCTATGTTCCTAGAGAGAGCCAAACGAATCATCTCCCTAGTTTATTGCTTGTTGGGTTACTAGATAGACCAATGGGTAGATGAACCTATTCTAAGATATCTATCCATCTTATCTAAAGAGCACAAGCCAACATGCATGTATAATTATAGTCAATTATGGCCGATAATATGCATGAACATATGGTGAAGATAACTACAAAGGGTATGTTCAAATACTCTTTTGTACTGGTTCATATGTTCCTTTTTCAACAAGGAGACATGCTCCCAATAATTTTACATAAGCAGGATGATAAACAAACCAATCAATCAGTTATGCAATGAACCTCATTGGTCAGAAGAAGCTCAACTGAGTTTAAATTTATAGATTTTATTAACTGTTTCATTCATCCAGTTGCAAAACTTCTTAATAGCCAGAGTGAACCTAGAATTAGTTCAGAGATAAAAATGGTCATGCACCTAAGTGACCAAGCCAAAACTAGAGACTAGTATCTTTATTAGAATTATACAGAGATAAGGTTATATGGTTGTGAGCTCACTCCTGATAAGCTACCTAAATATGCTCCAATGATAATTTTCTCTCTGGAATATATAAGGCAAATGATTAACATGGATGAGCTTCATTTTGTTTCATGCAAGAGGAATTCTCAAGATCAAGTCCCAAGTGGGACCTTTTATATGTAATACCAAAGTAGCAGGAAATGAAGTAGATTCAATTCCCAAGCAGAGGGGATTCCAACCAAGGTTTACTTGGTCATATGACCCATTCAACTTGATCTCTAATTTAAGGGTGGAAGTCAAAACCCCACATTATAATCACACTCCTAAACCAGAGATTGAGAAATAAAGGAATTAAGAATAGTGGGAGGAGAACACACTCCAACAAGAAGAAGAGAAAATTCTACCTGCTTCTACCATCCAAACTCTCATTTCTCAAAACAAACAGGAAAATAGGTCGAGATAAGAATAATCATCTTCAACAAAGAGCGCAAGAGACTTTATCATCTATCAAACGAAACAGAAGATAGATACTAAAGTTACCACTGTTCAGGGTCAGAAAGAGCTAATAATTATTCATTTGGATCATTCACACGTTTCTATAGGATCAGAGGAAAATGTCCTTAATACTCTATCCTCCTCTTCATCTTCATAGAATCTATTGGAGATTACACAGTCAACAGGAGTGAGTGAACAAGATGAACCCAATAGTTATTAATAATTATTAATTTGGATCATTCATACATTTCTATAGGATCAAAGGAAAATGTCCTTAATACTCCATCCTCCTCTTCATCTTCACAGAATATATTGGAGATTACACAGTCAACAGGAGTGAGTGAACAAGATGAACCCAATATTTTCACTATTTTTTGGGAAATTAAGCAAAAGAATGAAACTCTTAAAGCCAATGTCTATGCTCAATTCTGGAAGCATACATCTACTTCACAACATACATTGTTGAAAACATTTGATAGTGAAAAGGGAAGGATGCAAATTGCATGCTTACAGGCCCAAGTTCCTTTGATGCAAAACAAATACATCCTATCGACCAAATGGACATGCACAAATAGTATGGAGAGATGATTTTCTTCGCCATGACTAACACTGCCATAGCACTATCAAAGTGAATAGAAACTCTTTCAATTGTGCAGTCACAGTTGAAAAATAGAGAAGATATCTTCCTTGGCAAAGGATAATAGGGTTAAATCATTAGAATATTTAGTGATCAAGATTGGGCATGATCCCACTGATGTTAAAGTTGTAGAGGGCATCATCAAGAAAAAGAATTCAGACATTACAATACTTAGGAAGTAGCTCAAGTTACCTTCTATAGAGGATCCTCAAATCAAGGAGATAGAAGAAAGAGAGCAACATAAAGAAGAAATGCTCAAACTAATAATTGAGCAGAATATACAAATAAATAACATGGAGGAGTAGATAGAAATATTCCTCGAGGAAAAGGAAGAGTATACACAAGTGGCCATAGATCCAATCACAACTATACCCATCGCAGTTGCAGGGACAACATGAGAATCAACATAAGAAACAACAGATTATACATCAAAAACATGTGATATAAATAGTCATACAGGAATTGTCTCTCCAGAGATAGGAAAATGAAAAACTTCAGTAGAAATTCAAAAATATGGAGGCACATAAAATAAAGAATGACATTATTTATGTAGAGGAGATGCAGAAGATCCACAGACTGACCAAGAAGATTGAAGAGTTGGAAAATGAGTCACTAATAGCTCAGACCTTAGCCCAAGCCAAGGAAAACATTTGGGAAAATATAATTCAAGCTATAACTGAAGTTTGGCCCTCCATACAAATTATTTTTGAACAGGAAGAGATTATTACTAAATTCCAGACAGTTATTGAAGAAGTCAAATCTGCACTTAAACAAAAACTAGATGAGGTCACTGATATGATTAAAGTGTTGAATTCAAAAACCAAAGATGAATTAGAAGAGATTTAGATTGTAGATAGAACAAAAGACATTTTATATTATGAAGAATGTTTTACAAAAGAAGAATATTATGACTCAGTTGGAGACAAAGTGCCAGTTTTTTTAGAACTATTGTCCATAGATTTCATTTTAAGTTCAACTTGCTTAATGAAAGAGTATTTCCAAGACTAGTAGCACCAAATGACACATTGATCAGTTTGGAGGAATATTGCAAAAGTATTTATACAATTGCAATTGACAAAACCAAATTTGCAGGTATCAAAGTCATCTTACAGGGAAGTATTTCATAGAGGCTTTAACTTTTGAGTTAATGATCAAGCAAGAAATCAAACATATCTTTGTCAATAAGCCTAGTTTTGAAAAGTATACCGAGGTGGATGAATTTTATAGAAAATTAATTAATATTTCTATTCCAAGTGAAGAAAGATGGGATCACTTGTGTTAAATCATTGAATAACTTTCACCTCCAACTGACATACAACAAGGCAGCACATTTTGGGGCCAGATCATCAAACAACTTCCTTGAAGATAGTTCCAACAACTCAGTAGTTTTTTTGGATTCCTATATTTTTGTACTATTTTGTAATTTGTTAAACATTTTCCTAGAAAATAAAGAGTTTTTGTATAGATAACTCCTCATTCAAGCTATTAAGGGTTGAATCCTTGGATGAGCTTTTCAAAGAAGAATTGTAATCAAACTGGAGATTTGTTTCGAATTAACGAAGGGATTCTAGATTTTCCTCAAATAGTTTGTCTCATTGCGAGTCTTTCTCATGTTTTCATCTCAATATGTTATTCTTCATTTATTTAAGTTCTAATGAAGAACTATGGGTACTGAATATCAATCTATCTTAAATCCCCTGTGAAGTTATAATCAATATTAGAGATTAGTTTATAAGACTATTTGTTATTATAAACTCCTCTACTTTTAGAAATTGTCACACCCATATTCATAGAATTAAATACAATTTGTTTGGGCTGTAAACATTGTTTAGCTGCATTTTTTCTTCTAATTAATTAAATACTCAATTTGAATATTTAGTGAGCTATAACTTTTTCAACTCTGCTATTCATGCAATTATAAATCAATTTACTTTTCAGAGACAAAGAATAAACCCTTTCATTATCTTCAACATTGCTAATGTTTAAGTACCTGCCTTTAACTGTTCATAACATTGGTCATCTAAAAAACCTTAAAACAACAAAACATTTTAGATTCTTTGGCATGATTAATTAACCTAGAATTATCTCAGAGGACAACACCATGCATATGAAACAAGCATATGGACCACAAGAATGATTAACAAACATGCAACCAACATGAATTCATGACCATCACACACCACCCATCCAGTCCAAGGGGTGAACCATGCTCTGATACCACTCTGTGGTATCATATATGACCCAAAGAGAGCATAATCTGCTTTGTTACGACTCTATAAAACCCTCATCCCACATCTACCCAATTAACCGACCAACTATGGTAAATATGTGACAAGAAGCCACTATAATGAGATTCAACCTCCTAAGTGACCTTAAGGAAGTGGAATCAATGGAAACATACCACACAGACCCTCCACATCAGCAATAGGACTCCCAGGAGCCAACCCAACCACTTAGGTAACTAGTCCCTGAGACCAACTACAATTTTAGACCACTAAACCCTCAGACACTCCCTTGTTATGGGCAAGTATGTGTCCATGAGGCTCCAGATGCTCCCACAACATGGGTATGCATGCATCCGAAGAATTTTTTGCTTAGTGTTGTGCTTGTGTCTCCAGGATTTGAGCCATGTTTTTAGGCCTAGAGCCTAGGCCACTCCCCAAAACTCAATGACACTTTCGTGAATGAATTTACACAACATAACAATGATGCATTTGCAAAAACAAGGACAAATTCTAGACTAGATCACTACTAGCCATGATAGGCATTTCGTCAAACATGTCACACATATGTAAACTACAAGTGTAAATAACAGATTTGAGCATAAGGGCCTCATACTTATCTGAGAATCACTAAGAATAATTATTCCCTTTCATTAACTACATTATCATCTATTTGGTAATATATACATTATTCATTCATTTACAAATCAAAACAAGAGGAAAGCCATACATCACGATTGTCATAAAACATGCTTGTAACCATCATAATAACAACAAAAATATCAAGGATACATCAACCATAGAATTTGTTATCACTCATATGTTTTCCCTAGAAGTTACCAAATAAGAAATAGTCTGAGGTAACCACAAACCTAATCTTTTAGATTCAAGTTCTAGCCAACCTAAGTTCAAAGAGGGCTCTCTCTTTATAATTTAACTTTGTTTTGGGTAGATTTTAGGCTAGTTATTAGTGCTCATGTTGTTCTGTTTTGATTGGATGGTGGAATTAAGAAAACAGATGGGCAGAGTAAGTACTCAGGCCATTCAGCTATGGATTCAATCAAGAGTGGCTTAACTGGATCTGATCAATTATTAAGGTAAGAGTTCACAGGGTAGGCTAGCATAGCAAAAAGAAAATCTACATGTTCAAATGGATGAGGTATTCCTAAACAGGGTAAAGGACAATGAAGAATCCATAACCGGGATTAAGATGAAGAAAGGAAGGATGATTAGTAGCAAAAGGAAATGAAGAATCCTTTAATATGGACCAAAGGGGGGGTAAACTACGGATGTAAGGGAGCAATTAAAAATTCCCAAACCAAGATAGTTTAGTAGAAAACATATATAAAGTAAACAGTTAAAATAGAGAGCATTTAAGCTAGTTCTGAGATATCATTCCTTGTTTACTTTTCAGATTTCGTAAGAGACACATATGAATATTTATAACATGAAGAGAAAAAAGTATTTGAACATGAAGAGATAATAATTATTTGTTCCAACTATGCAGAAGAATCCAGTGAAATGTCCTTAGCTTCATTTCATATCCAGCAAAACCAATCCAGTCTTGAGTACAATAGCTCCTTGGCTCAATATAAAATGTCTACAGAAATGTATTTTAATCCACCCTAATTAATTCATTTTGTGAAGTATTTATACAACAAATGTTACAAAATATCTCATAACAATATGAGAATTATTCTAGGAAACCAAAAATTTCTTCAACACAAAGATAGACACAGATGGAGAATTGCCATCTTGCTATCCCTTTTATTGTGACTGTGCTAGCTATTGTAATTCGGATTTGGCTCTTTCAGTTGCTAGATACTTATGTGTTGGATTCACATTATGTCTTCTACCTACTGATACTCTTTACCTATTCTGTTTTGACTTTGTCTTACTTGTTTTACTTGGCAGCCATGTTTTACCATATAGATTTAATGCAATAACTTTATAGTAAATCTATTAGTTTTTTCCACCATTCACTGTCGGGTAATTTCATCCTTATCATCTTTTTGTATATCTTGTCAGCTTCTGTATACTTAGAAAAGTTTGGCTTGCTGGTAAATAGGTGCTTTACCTCATGTTCTATGAAAAATAGATTTTCAAGACTATCATATAATACCTTTCCAGTGGGAAAAGATTTTACCCCTGAAGTACTAGCTTGGCTTCTGGCCAGCTTCTTTAGTCTTTCAATATAATCATCTTGAGCCATCAGCTTTTCATGTATTACCATAGGACTAGGGAGTCCTTTTTATCTTAAAATACCATACTTTGTCATAAATATATCAATGTCTGTTTGGATACTCTGGCATTTTTTCTCAAGATTTAGCATAAGGTTTCTCTTGGTGAGAATCTTCTTTATTTCTATGATTGTTCTAGTTTTGTCTTCTATTTCCAGTTCATCAAGCTGATATCTGTTTCTGCTGTTTAGGAATGTTATCAATTGGTTGGCTTCTTCAGGCTTATGTCCCAATTCTTCCATTGTCTTGCGGATTGCTTCTATGGCTACTTTGACTAGTTCAGTCTATTCAAAAATAACTTGAATAGATGGCCAACCATCATTGATGGAATCAATGATGTTGGCCCAAAGAATTTCCTTCATGTCTCCAAGTGGTTATTGCAATGTGAAGTCCTTTTCAAGGACTTTTATTCTTTCTTCCATTCTTTGATTCTTTTGAGCTTCTTCTTCCTGCTGTATCTGTGCAAGTTTACAATTAGTTTCCAAACTTGACACTTGTTCTCTAAGTTTCTTAAGCTCAGTAGCCTGGATGGCCATATCCTCCATGGCTTTTACAAATTCTTCGTCTCTTTAGTTGATGTCCCTGTGCTTGTTGATGTACCTATAACTGGCAGAGCAGTAGTTGGTGGCACTATTGGTGCTAATGAAGCAACCAATGTAGAGGGTATTGTTCTAGAAACTGTAGGAATTATAGTCAGAGGAGTGGTGGCTAACTTACTCTATTTAGGATGTATCAAATTATCTAGTTCTTTCTCTGTTTCTTTTAGTTGTTTATTTAGCTTAAGGACTAAGTCCATAAGCTCTTCCTCCTTTTGAGTTTCCAATACTTCAGTTGTCTAAGGATGATGCAGGGGAGGAATCTTGAGCTACTTTTTCAATGCAGCTATGTAATCATTTTTCTTCTTAATAAGCTTTTCTGTAGCTCTCACCTCTTTGGGATCATGGCCCAGTTCTATGACTAAGTCCTATAGGGACTTTATTCTGATATCTTTAGCCTATGAAGAGGCCTTCTCTAACTGGAATTGTGCTGATATATTATTCAGTGAATTTTGAAGTTGGTGAGCTGCAATTGCCTTACTGGTTAAAGTGGAGTAGACCACTTCCCCAGTTTTCTTATATAATTCTATTTGGTCAATAGGATGGATATCCTTTGCCAATACTTCAAAGTTTGTTTTCAAATAATTTTCAATTGACCTAGACTACTGTGTAGTTGGCTTCATGAAAGTCATCTGCATTTCACCCTCTTTCACATCAAAGACTGACATTAGCCTTGTCTGATTAGTTGGAGCCATCTTTAGGTAATGGGCATAGCTTTGGGCTTTCAATATTTCATTCATGGCTTTTATTTCTTTATATTTCTGTTTGATGTCTTGGCTCTAACCAGTAGGAGCCTTGAAGGAGGATACTTCCACGCTCTATTGCCTTTCTAACATTTGAACCTGTGAGGTGGAAGTTTCTTGTGTACCTCCTGAGGGAGTGGTATGCCTGCTTTGTGCACCTGTAGTTCTTGTTGTTTCTTCAGTAAACCCCTATTCTGAAAATGGATTCAACCTTTTCCTCTTAGCATAAGTTTGGACTAGAAGGAGTGGCCTCCTCTCTATCTCTTTTAGGATTCCTCTCCTCATTTAGAGGAGTCTGTAAAATAGGAGGATTGCTCATGATATGTTCTAGTTGAGTAAGTTCTTCTGAAATCTCTAGCTGTTCTAATTCCTTTGGTTTCTCTGATGCCTCTGGCTGCTTTGATGGTTGCTGCTCTTGAGGTCCTTCTTCTGTTGTTTTCCCACTGTGTCCCTATGATTCTCTTTGAGATTTGGACTCTCCTCACACCTTTACAAATGAATCTTCATCAAGTCTTCTCTCTAAATCAATCAATACATTATTGACAACAACTTCTGTGCTATCTCAGTCTACCAAAGTGTTTTCCACCCATTCTAGTTGATTAACATACTATTTAATTTCAAGAATCTTGTGGTGGATGTAAGGAGATAATTTTTTCTTTCGTCTCCTATTGCAATTGAACTCTAAAGGGCCATAATTCTAGATAAAACTTTGTTTCAGTTTCAGCCTTTGGAGGATTTCTTCTGCTTCCTTTCTTTCTTACCTACTGTTACATATGAAGGGGCCAAGCTGATCTTTTATCCTAAGTTGAGCTTTCTTCCTGGCCTTCACAAAGTGGACCTCATCTGAATTAATCATTTGCCTGTAGTACTCCAGAGCAAACAATCTCATGGGGAGGTATCTGGGCAATTTGTAGGGAGCCAACTCACATCCATATAGTCTGATTTTGGTGTGGTTTTGGTATAAGTACCAATGTCCCACTCTATATTGTTTGGAAAACTGTATAACCCTCCTGATATCTTCACTAATTCTGGGGGGGAGGGCTTCCGAATAACATAGTTGCCACTGGGTGCACAAAGAGATCTATGACAACAGTATAAGAATATTGAGAGTCATGTAGGTATATTAATGAAGTCTAGAAGACCACTGATATAGGGGTGCCTCTAGTATCAAGCTTTTGGAGTGTGATTCGGAATCTGTCAGCTTGATAAAACAAGAAAAGATGATATAAAACTGAAGAATATTTGAACACTTTTTCATTATCCAACCTCATGAATTGATCATGAATTTTGTTAGCAATGAACTTAACATAGTCAAACCTGATGGCTAGGGGCTGCCCAGGAGAGTAGATGTTCATAAAGGCTATGATAATTTCATCAACAAATTCACTTGTAGTCTGGTCTAACACACTGGATATCATTTCTATGATGTTTCGACCAAGATCAGACAATGTAGTCCACATGTAAGGGGGAGGGTCCTTTGGAATGTATTGTTCTTCCCTAATGAAGGTCTGGTATAACCTAGCAAGTTTGATTGAGGTGAGTGTAGGGTATCTGTTAAACAAATCTCCAACAGAAAGAGGGATCAGGCTTTGGCTTGGTTGTAACTACAACATTTCATTTATGGACTCAGCGGTGATGGTAAATAATAAAAAATTATTAGGGGTCATCACTTCCCTTTGGTTGGTATTATAGTTCATATGGTAGTAATGGATAATATTTGGGAAAATTTGAACTCGAGGGAACTGGTATTTGGGTAAACCTGATTCCCAAAGTCCTATGTAGTTTGCATGGTTTAGGTACTAGTCTTTGTACCTGCAGTATAGTTTCAAAGGGGATTCTTGGATAGAGGTATCTTTAATCTGAAAAACTTTATCTGCTAGTGGGAGATGGTCTAAATCCCTGTGAGGAGTATAAATGAGCATGACATTCAATGAAATTGGGGCATCCATCCTTGGTTGTTGTGGATTCAAGGACGGGGGCGAAAGGTTTCAGTGAAGTTGGGAAAAACTGGTCTAATTCATGGTATTTTGGAGTCACCAGGCAACTTATATTACTAAATTACTTAGTAATTTGAAGCAATTTTAGTTCAGGTTTGGGAATAACATAGGGATTCTCAGTGAATTTAGGGTAAATACCTAGTTTCAGCTTTTTAACGGAGTAATGGTGACTGTGCACTGTTTGCAGGAAGTGCACATGACTGAAAGGTGGTCTGGAGTTTCAGCAGCTTCAGTAAGTTGGAAATTCAACATAGGTTGATGGTTGCACATACTCTGGTGCTTGCATGGATGTTTGAGCAGTCTTTTTCACGGTAAAATAAAAAACAATGAGTTTTTTAGTTTTATTCATAAAGTCAATGATTTTGGTGAGTACATTGGGAAAAGGACACTTGGTGTTAAGCGGGGGATGTGACATTTTGTCGTTTAGCGGGAGGCGGTAAGCAGGATCATATCGCATCTCTTTTGGGATAAAGTGGTTTTGGGGGGAGGCTGTCGGATGCCATTCATCGAGCACCACGTAGCAGTGAGGTGAATAGTGAAACCACCCATATCAAGCAGGTAAGGGTCGGCCTTTGGAGGTTGCCTGATATGAGTGTTGACCATTGGATCAAAAGGGGTTAGATTGCACGACGATCGGGGTGATGATTTGATATGAAGTTTAATGGAGGGGCCCAGCGGGGCTTAGCAGTGGCTTCTACTATGATATTCTTCTTGTAGGTCACCATAATGGCCATCATCGAGAACCTGTCAACGACCATAAAAAAAACAATCTCTTCCATGCTTAGTGGAAGGAAGGCCTGACATGTAATCCATGGAGATAGATTCCCAAGGTTGACTATGGGTAGGTAGTGGGGTATAGAGGCCTTTCTTCTTGACTGTTAGTTTGGCAATGACACAAGCAATGCATGATTTTATGTACTTCCCTACATCCTATCAAAGATTCAGCCAGTAGAAATACTTCTGTAGTACTGCCACCATTTTCTCAACCCAAAAATGCCCAGCAGCCTAACTGTGTTGTGCTTCCAAAATCATCTTGGCACGTTCACTTGAAGGAACACAAAGGTGACCCAGATGGCATAACAGGGCATCCTGGAGGTGAAAATCTGGAACATGCCAACCCTCCAAGAGTGTCTGGTATGTGTGGCCAAAGTCTGGGTCGCTTTTGTAGAGAAGTGGCCAATTAGAAGTCTCGTGCCCACAAGAGTTGAGCACGGTGGTTAATGAAATGATTAGTGGTCGACTGAGGCAATATACAATATTATTGGTGCTACCCATCCTATGTTAGGATGGCTTTGACTACAACATTGGGAACGCAAGCTACTATATGAGAATACAAGATATAAACTCTGAAATCTTTTATAGCTTTAACTAGAGCAAAAGCTTGCTTTTCCATTATATGATACTTTAAAGGTGCAACTCTTAGGGCTTTACTAAAGAAGGATATTGGTTGTTCAAAACCCTGATCATATTTCTATAATAGGATTGCAGCAATTGTATGTTCTGAGGCAAAAGAAAAAAATGATGAAATCCCTATCAAACATTGGACCGATGAGAACTGGTGTTTGTGTTAAGGCTAGATTTATATCTTCAAAAGACGTTTTAGCCTCTAGAGTCCATTTAATAGTCGAATATTTCTTTAACATTTGTTTAGTAATCTAATTAGTTCAACTAAGTTAGAAATTAATCATCTCAAAAAGTTTATTTTACCTAAAAATGCGTGTAGTTCTCTAATGCTCCTAGGATGTGGTATTTGAAAAATGGCTTCAATTCTTGTTGGGTCGATCCAGATACCATCTTTGGAAATAATGTGGCCTAGTAATTTTCCCTCTTCCAACCCAAATAAAGATTTTTTAGGATTAAGAGAAATTCCATACTTCCTACACTTGATGAAGACTTGTCTGAGATGATCTAGGTATTGCTGATCTGATTTAGAGAATACTGTGATATCATCTAGGTATATTACCAGGAAGTCGTGGATTTCCTTAGCAAAGGCTATGTCCATTGCTCTTTGAAAGGTGGCTCCTGTGCTTTTTAACTCAAAAGGCATTTTCACATACATGAAAGTGCCCCATGGAGTAGTGAATGCAGTTTTCTCCTGATCATCTGGGTGGACTAGGATCTGGTTATAACCAGAAAACCCATCTAGTAGTGAGATTTTGGTTGAACCTATTACCCTATGTAATATGTGATCCATTTTAGGAAGAGGGTAGTTATCCTTAAGTGAAACGTTATTTAAATTCCTAAGGTCAACACATAGTGTAATTTTGCTAGTTTTCTTTCTTGTAGGTACCAAATTAGAGACCCAATCTGAGAATCTAATTGGTGCAATAATCTTAGCTTCATACATTCTTTTGATCTCTTTTTCAATGGAGGGCAATAGAACAGGGTTAATTCTTCTAAGCTTCTGTCTAAAAGGCTTCTGATTTTCTTTTAAAGGAATGTTGTGTTGTATTATGTT
The DNA here is from genome assembly GCA_000404065.3 of Pinus taeda. Lineage (NCBI taxonomy): Eukaryota > Viridiplantae > Streptophyta > Pinopsida > Pinales > Pinaceae > Pinus > Pinus taeda. The sequence goes on from APFE031711232.1 coordinate 380,651, forward strand.
GGTACCATAGGACTTAAGGTCCTCATAATTCCAAGTAAAAACGTCCTGGAATTCCTTCAGCAGTTCTATGTATTTCACTTTTTCATTGGGAGGTAAAGACTTTCAAAGTTTTATCATTTTGGGATCTTCTTCAAAGCCTATGGTACATTCCTCAATGTCTGATTTTAAAGGTTCCATTTTCGTCTTTTTAGGGACATCATTTTAATCAAATAAGTCCTGCAAAGGAGTTAATCCTTTGAGAAAAAAATTGTCTTTAAGATTGATGACTTTAGATTCTTCATCGATTGCTTCATCAATTTCCATTTTTTTTAGGTTTCAAATATCTAATTTGGTAAACTTTGTGGGATGGAAATTATCTACCTTTGCATCTTCTACTTCGTTAATTTCTACTTCATCAGTGTATTCAAAATCTAATGTCATGTTTGTGTCTATGTTGCTATTTACAAATTCATCATCTAAAGTTAGAAAAATTTTAATTTGTTGATCATTATTGAACACTTTCCAATTCTTTAAGTTGTCAGGAATAATAGGTCTATGCCTAACCTCAGTAGGGTACTGATAGTTGGGTTGAAATGGCAACTTGCAAGTACTAGAAAACATCACTAAACTATGAGCTTGCATATTGTGTTTTCTTGGAATAACAACAAGCTTGGTTTCTAAAAATGTATTAAGTATTTCTACAATTGTTCCTCTATAAAATCCTAACCTAGGATCCCTAGTCATATAAACAACGTTAATTTTTTTTATTACCAACTCAGAATCTCCCATAATAGAGACTCTTATGGCTCCTAACCTTTTGACCAATTTCAGACCTAACAAAAGTACTTCATATTCAGCCATGTTGTTTGTACATTTAAAGTTCAATCTGTAGGCATGACCCTCTAAATGATCATTTTCTAAGTTGTAAATCCATACCCCTACTGTTGCACCTAATTTGTTTTCTGACCCATTGAATTCAAGATGCCATAGAATTTCATGTTCATAATTCTTACTGTCTGGGGGTACAAAATATTCTTTGACTAAGGTATCTAGGTCCTCTTTATTATCTGAAATCTCATGAATTTGGACACTTTGATATTCTTTTGTTACTGTAATTTCTTTTGGTTCTGCCATGATGCTGTCTGAAGTATTTTCGTGGTTAGATTCAACATTGTAAAGAACGAAAGAATCAATATCAGAATGTATTGAATATATAGGAAAGTTTTGAGGCCTCTCTTGGGTACTCACTACATACTTCATCAGAGTCTCTCTATACAGTTTCTTAGGATGTCCAAAGATTTATATGGTAGCATCCAACATGTCAAGTTGCAAAGATCCCTGGAGTTTGGCACCCCAAGATCTAGACAACAACATACCATACTTAGGTGGTATATTAGCAACAACTATGTCCATAAGAATGGTGTTAGCAGGGTATTGCACTAGGGAAACACACAGGTCTTTTATAAGTCCTGGGCACTTAACTTGGCTTGAATCAAATGAAAACAGGTCTTTGTAGGGTCTCGTGATATCCAAGTTTAGCTTCTCCATAAGATTGTGTGAAGCCCTAGATTCTAGCATGGCATTATGTAGGATTTTATCATGGATGTTAAGGCTAATGTAGAAGGGTGGTATCCCTCCTTCCACTAGTTTTCCATTAACATCAGGGCCGAAAATTAACTCAGGTTGATCATTAAATAAGTTAACAGAGTCTTCATTTTCAACAAAGTTTAAAGATTTGCTTATTTGAGATCTGTAAGTTTCATGTTTAACCAGTGCTGTTAAAGGAACTAAGATTTTAATTTTGGCCACCTCTGCTCCCAAATTGAAAGGTAGAGGGTATTTATTTGTTTGAACATTTGAAATCTTAGCACCAAGGTTCTAAGTAGTCTGTTGCTCTTTTTCAGTGTTTGGAGTCTTTCTAATTGGATTTTCTAGTATAATCTCTGGAGATTGTTCCACTGTTTCCTTGAGGGGAACAGAAGCGAAAGATTGCTCATTAGAAGGTTGGTCATTGGTTACATCTTCAATGGTGGGATTGGGGGGGTTCTGATGTGATCTAGAAAGGATTTGTAGGGTTTTTGTAACTGGAGGATTTTGATTTGCAACTTTTATTTTCTTAGCCTGATTAGGTACTGCTTTCTTGTTTTGGTCTGAAACATCAGTGTTCTTTTTACTCCTCAAATTGTATTGTTTATGAACTTAAAAAATAATATAGTCATACCCTTGCTTGTAGTCGAAATATTCTCCAGTTTGGGTCTGTAACTACTAAAGCATGTATAATTCTTGGTCATCCTGAGTCAGAAAAATTGTTCCCTGGTCATTTAACCCCATTAAGTTAATTTGAGTGTCTATCTCAGGTTCTTCTTGATGATAAGTTTCATCATAATTCTCTTGGAAAGGAGGTCTGATGTTCTGATCAGGCCCATTTTTACCAGTGTTTTGGTTCTAGTTTTTCCCGAAGTTTGGATTCTTTACTGGAGGTGCCTGTTGGTTATCCCAATGAGGTTTCATTTCAATTTCTTCTATCCTATCCATCAATCTTCCATTCCCTTAGCTAAAGCATCCATTTTTTATTAAAGGGTGAAGTTTCATCTTTCAGTGGTGTTCTTTTTTCGTTTCTAACCCTAGCTCTTTTGGATAGTAGATTAGCTTCTACGCTAACTGTAACACTTTGCATAACTTCTAGTGTAAGGGTATTCCTTTCTTTAAGTTGAAAAGTCATATCTATGTCAAATCCGTTTGGAAACTTAATCAGAGCTAAGCGAGGTGGAGGTCTAAGGTCAAGTGGTATTGCATTGTACACATTGTTAAACTTAGTACAGTAGTCTTGAATAGTTTCATTTGGTCCTCGCTTGAGGTTTTCATATTCAGAAAGAATTTGAAGAGGGTTCTTTTTCTTCTCCCACCTATGTAAAAAATTTTGGTAAAAAACTTCTAAACTATCTATACTGTTAGGAGGCAGAGCCCTAAACCATGTTCTCACATCTCCAGCTAGATTTTGGCCAAAAATTCTCATTTGGACATCTCCTATGTCAATTTCATGCAGTTCAAAATAATCTGTCATTTTTTTGGTGCGTTGTTGTGCTGTGTAGGATCCAGTGCCATCAAATAAGACAATTTTACTCTGGTAATATACTGGTAAGGCACCTTGAGGAGCAGGCATCACAAGAGGGGCATATTTGAGTTCCATAGCTCTAAGTTGGATAGGATTGAGAACAAGAGTTGGGGTAATAGGGGAATTTGGGACAACAGGGGGATTTGGAGTAATAGGGGTAATGGGTGTTTAAAAGGTAGTGATAGGCTGATGGGTGAGTGAAGGTATGAATAGAGATGAGGAACAAACTTAAGAAGTGTGGGGAAATGATGGTGAGCTAAAAGAAGTTGAAGCTATTTCAGAAATTCTAGGGATTCTATTAGTGGTAAGGGGTGACTAAGGGGAATTCAAAAGATATTGATCGATTGACAAGTTTGCTCATTGGACTTCAAGGTTTGCTGTAAATTCTGAATCTAGAACTGTGTCCTCAAGTTCACTTTTAGACTTTGTTCTAAATAGAGAATGGTCAAAATACTCATCAAAAGGGAGGTCTTCTATGAACAACCACTCACTAGGACAGGAATTGGATCTAAATAAAGGTCTTGGGCTTACTGAACTTTATTGCCTTCTGATTATTCTCGAAATAAGGTTGGGATTGTCAAATACAGGGGGAGGATTTGGATCAGGGTTGGCCCTGGTATAGTGAGTTCTCCCTGAAGTCATATTTCGAGATTTTTCTAGTTATTTTATTTTTTATGAATTTTTGAAATAACTTCTAATAAACCCTTTAAGAGGCTTAAAAATAAAAATTTGAATTTCTCAAAGGTTTATCAAGAGTGGGGATTCGATTCCCCAGTATGGTCCCCACTAGGTTGTCACTCAAATGTTTTCCCTAGAAGTTATCAAAGAAGGAATAGTCCTAGGTAACCAAAAACCTAATCTTTTAGAATCAGGTTTTGGCCAACCTAAGTCCAGAGAGGGCTCTCTCTTTATAATTTAACTTTGTTTTGGGTAGATTTTAGGTTAGTTATTAGTGCTCATGATGTTTTGTTTTGATTGGGTGGTGGAATTAAGAAAACAGATGGGCAGAGTAATTATTCAGGCCATTGGGCTATGGAGTCAATCAAGAGTGGCATAACTGGATTTGATAAATTACTAAGGTAAGAGTTCACAGGGTAGGCTAGCACAACAAAAATCAAATCTACAAGTTCAAATGGATGAGGTAGTCCTAACCAGGGTAAAGGGCAATAAAGAATCCTTAACCGAGATAAGATGAAAAAAGGAAGGATGATCAGTAGCAAAAGGCAATGAAGAATCCTTTAATATGGACCAAAGGGGGGGTAAACTATGGAATTAAGGGAGCAATTAAGAATTCCCAGACCAAGATAGTTTATTAGAAAACATATAGAAAGTAAACAGTTAAAACAGAGAGCACTTAAGCTAGTTTTGAGATATCATTCCTTGTTTACTTTTCAAATTTCGTAAGAGACACATATGAATATTTATAACATGAAGAGAAAACAATATATAAAAATGAATATATAATACTTATTTGTTCCAACTGTGCACAAGAATCCAGTGAAATGTCCTTAGCTTTATTTCATATCCAGCAAAACTAGTCCAGTCTTGAGTACAATAGCTCCTTGGCTCAATATAAAATGTCTATAGAAATGTATTTTAATCCACCCTAATTACTTCATTTTGTGAAGTATTTATACAAAATATGTTACAAAATATCTCATAACAATATGAGAATTATTCTAGGAAACCAAAAATACCTTTAGCATGAAGATAGAGACAGACAGAGAACTGTCTTCTTGTTGTCCCTTTTATTGTGACTATTCTGGCTGTTGTAATTTGGATTTGACTCTTTCAATTGCTAGATACTTATGTGTTGGATTCACATTATGTCTTCTACCTACTGATACTCTTTACCTGTTCTTCTTTGACTCTGTGTTACCTGTTTTACCTGGTAGCCATGTTTTACCATATAGATTTATTGCAGTAACTTTATAGTAAATCTATTAGTTTTGTCCACCATTCACTGTCAAGTAATTTCATCCTTATCATCTTTCTATATATCTTGTGAGCTTTTGTATACTTATAAAAATTTGGCCTACTCGTAAACAAGTGCTTTACCTCATGCTCTATGAAAAATGGATTTTCAAGGCTATCATATAATACCTTTCCAGTGGGCAAAGATTTTACCCCTGAAATACTAGCTTGGGTTCTCGCCAGCTTCTTTAGTCTTTCAATATAATCATCTTGAGCCATCATCTTGTCATGTATTACCATAGGACTAGGTAGTCCTTTTTCTCTTAAAATACCATACTTTGTCATAAATACATCAATGTCTGTCTGGATACTCTGGCATTTTTTCTTAAGATTTAGCATAAGGTTTCTCTTGGTGAGAATCTTCTTTATTTCTATGATTATTCTAGTTTTGTCTTCTATTTCCAGTTCATCAAGCTGATATATGTTTCTGCTCTTCAAGAATGTTATCAATTGGCTGGCTTCTTCAGGCTTATGTCCTAATTCTTCCATTGTCTTGCGGATTGCTTCTATGGCCACTTTGACTAGTTCAGTCTGTTCAAAAATAACTTGAATAGATGGCCAACAATCATTGATGGAATCAATGATGTTGGCCCAAAGAATTTCCTTCATGTCTCCAAGTGGTTATTGCAATGTCAAGTCCTTTTCAAGTACTTTTATTCTTTCTGCCATTCTTTAATTCTTTTGAGCTTCTTCTTCCTCCTGTATCTGTGCAAGTTTACAATTAGTTTCCAAACTTGACACTTGTTCTCTAAGTTTCTTAAGCTCAGTAGCCTAGATGCTCATCTCCTCCATGGATTTTACCAATTCAGTTGTCTTTTATGTTGATGTCCTTATGCTTTTTGATGTACCTGTAACTGGCAGAGCATTAGCTGGTGGAACTATTGGTGCTAATGAAGTAACCAAGGTAGAGGGTACTGCTTGTTAGTGTCGGTATCTTCATCCCTCCGCCAGTGAGAAAATTCTCTTGTTGCATTGCATGTTAGGTGTCTCACTCGGTCAGCTACATTCCATTGGGATCATGGATCATCTGATGGTAGTGGCTTATTATACATTTTCCCTCATGTCCTTTACCTGCTGGCCCATTTTCATTCATCTAGATCATTTGTAGTCATTTTTTGTCTTTAAATTTGCAAAAGTCATTTTTAGGGTTTTAGGTCTTATTAGGTCTAGGGTTTCATCAATAAGGTCTTCAAAATGCTCAATAACAGTTAGCAAGCGCATGAGGAGGTCAAAAAAGGTTTCAGCAACTATAAATTGCTAATCACATGCTCAATGATTGATTTTTCCTCAAAAACATGTTTTAAGGAAAAACAAAGTTTTTTATGTTTTTATGTACAAATTTGATGTAATTTCATTTTTTCCATATGTAATAACTCCAGAGGCAACCCTGATCACCTTGCCAAGCTTCAACAACTCCATCACCTGCAAGGCAAACAAAATGTCAAAGCATTCAGTTTATCAAAGGCAAAATTAAAGCAAACTACCCAAAAACAGAGTTTTAAAAGCAAGTCAAAGGCAAACATTACAAAATGGATTTTTATAAGTGAAAAGTTAAAATCCTATGTATATAAACCATTTTTTATGTTTAAAGAGTTCATTTTCATCCAAAGGAGAAAGAGTGAACATGAGAAAGGTCATGTTGAAGCCAAAGAGCAAAAACTGTAGCAACTTGGGCAATTATAGTGGCATGGTGCATTGGGTCGTGGGCACAGCGCATGGGGCCACACTTTACAGTGTTAATTTTACATAGGCGCGTCGCATTGAGAGGGCGTAGTGCACTAGTTTGTGGTGTAGCACACAGGGTTTCAAGCCCGATTTCATTCTCAACCTCATCCAAAACTTCAAATTTGCTCAATCCTCACTTGTCCGAGTAAGTTAACATTCCTCCATGACTAGTGAATGCGTTTACCTTGGTGTTTATGGTGATTTAATGAGAAAAAATCAAAACCATACCTCCTTGCATTTTTTGTCAAAAACAGTTGCACAGGGTTTGAAAATTGTATTTTTGACTGCTAGTTCCACTCCTAGCCATTTCACACTCCTTCACTCCTTCATTCCCTCATTCATTTTCTCCCTCTCATTACATTTTCGTCTACCCACTCCCTAAACCCCATATCCCTAAATTATTAATCCCAAATCCCTAAATCCCACTATCCCAAACCCTAGTTAAAAATTCCCAAACCCTAATTGCTATCCCAAGAGCCTAAATACTATTCCCTAAACCCTTCTATTCCCCAAAAACCTGTCAGCAACATTCCCAAAACCCCTCATACACATTCCCTCCACAGTCCCTCATACATTCTTATCCTTGGCAGCAAAAACCTAAAGACACCATAAAATCTCTTCATACTCATTTAATAAAACTCAAACATTGGCAAACATGGAGTCAGATCCTTCCTATGACCGAGATGAGGAGACAGTCAGTGATTTTTCTAGAGAAATGCATGCACCAAGGAGACCTCACAAGGGTGGTAAACATATACAAGAGGAGCCTACTTCACTTGCCGAGCTACTGGCATGTCCTCTTTCTGTCACATGCTTTCAACACCAATCTTGTTATTAGTTCTGTGAGATGGTAGAGAGAGTCCAGTACCATCATGAGTTGGCCAGATTGTTTGTGCTCCATCTTCATAATGGTCAAATCACTTTGGCAGGTGTGACATTCACCTTGACACCCGAGACTATTTCTCATGCAACTAGCATTCCAAATGTCGATGAGCAGTGGAATAAAAGGCAGCTGATTGACAGAGAACATTATGAGCCTTACATCAAGGCTGGCTATCAGAGACATGTCAGTAGAGTTTTTCCCTTCCGGTATTTGAAAGACACATATGCTCCCTTGATGAAACTCATAATTAAATATTTCAGCTCTGAGGGCCGGTTTTCTTGCCTATATGCCTATCACATCAGATTGGTGATGCACTTCACTAGGGTGAGAATGATGAATATACCCTATTTTATTTGCCAGAAAATTGAGAAGATAACCACCTTAGTGCACAGGAAGTCTCCTCAGCAGCAGTATAACAACATATATCATTTTGCACTAATCAAAATTGTGGTCTCGCATCAGCTGGGTTTACAGAACATCTCATGGGAGGATTTCATTTCACATAAGTTCTTTACAGGTCCTCAAGTACCCCCAGTAGTTTTTCATGAGACAGGAGGGCTTTCACATCAGCAGGAAATTTATGAGACACAAACCGCTAGTGTTCCAGTGTTTGTCACCTACCAAAAGGGCACTAGAAGGTTGTTTGCAGCAACAAAATGAGTATTATCTCCACCCAGGGTGGAAGGGGTCTCGTTTCCTCCATCAGAAGAGTAGGTACAAGACAAGGGCAAGTGGCCATTACATGATGGGATCCTTCAGGAGGACAAGAGATAGATTTCATTCTTATTCAAGATGATGACACCGATGTGGGCTCACAAAACTCAAAGCTTAAAGAGATCATTCGGGAGCAGCAAGAGGGCATTCATGATTTGTCTCTCAACCTAGAAAGAGCCAAGTGGATAATCAAATATCTAGAGCAAAGAAACAAATAGCTAGAGGATCAGCAAACCATTATGGAGCTACAAAACATACGAGAAAACTGGAAAGTTGCTAAGAGAAGGAAAGTCAAACTGACTCCACTTGAACAAGAAATTGATGCTGATCGTGAGTCTTGGCTTGAGAGAGCAAATATCCACTTGGAAAATGTGCTAGAGAAGGCCAATAGAGAGAAAACTATGTTGAGGCACATTGCCTACCACTACTTGGAGAGAAACAAGGTGTGCAAAGCAAGAATCAGGATTTTGAAGGCCAAGTTGAAGAAAGCATCGAGGAAGCGAAAAGAGCAATATAGACTCTAGATCTTGGCTGAAGCTTCCTTGGCCCAACATAGCACTTAATGAAGGACACTCAGCACAAATTCCAAGAAATTTGGGACACTTCTTGCAATTTTGAAATTTTTAGCCTAAAAAACAGGTTTTTCTGCCTGATGCGCTGTGCCACCTGGTGCGCGCTTTTTCTAGGGACCTCCTTTTGATGAAAACTCAACATTTTTGGATTTGTCATGGAAAAATGTAAATGCCCACAAATGGCCAAGAAATGTTGATAGGTTTTGAGCTTCCAAAAAGGTCAAAACACCTTAAAAATGACCTTTCTGCCCCTTTTTGGACACATAGGCAGCAGTGATGGGAGAACTTAGTTTTGGAGGGGCAAATGGAGGCTAAATATAGAAATTCACTTGTTATGGAAAGTAGACAGGCAGACCCTTCCAAAAGTCCCACTTGGAGCAAATTTGGTGCATGGAAAGGCCTCCAAAATCAATTGCAAAAAGGCACTGCGCATAGGGAATTAGCGCAGTGCATAGAAGGAAATTGGCTCATTTTGGCTAAAAAACTCTGTTTTTCACCTAGTTTCTTCACAGTTTGACTTTTATCTTTCTAATAGTCAAACTGATGTAATTTAATGAGACTTGATGGATTTTTATGTAATTATTCTAAATTTTCACTCATAGAGGTAGATTCATCCATGAAAAGGTATTTTGCAACTGGATGAATAAGTTTCCTAGTTTTTAGAGGCAAGTTGTTCCATTGCCTACATTTTAGTTCTCAGTTTAGATTTTGTTGGAACAGCTCCTAAACTTATGAGCTCAACCCCTAGAGGCCAAGATTAGTTGTTGGTTTCCTATATCTTGTAATTTTTCAGTCATTAGCAAAGGTTGGACTTTTGGGAAAGCTTGGAGCTTCATTATATTCTCATTTAGCAGTTTGGCTAAGGAATAGACCAGGGTTTGCAACACTTTATGGGATTCTTGTGGCACCTTGATTTGGTATTTTTTTTCCTTCTATAATTATGAGTTTACATGTGTTATATGTATGCCATCATCTCTCTATGATTCATCTTAACTAAATCAAACAAGGATAAAAGTAGAATCCATTGAAATTACAGTGCTATACCTAGGGTTTTGTTTAGTTATTTATGTTTTCAGCTGTTTGAAGAGGATCCCTGAGACTTTCTTGCCCTCTTCAACTCCTCACTAGTCTAAAATCTCTCCATCTCATTCAATTTGAAGTACCAAACCATTTTCCTACCTTGCCCGATAGAGACCTCTGCAAAACTGAGCCTCATTCCCCAGACCCAAATCTACCTTTCACATTTGAGCCAACAAAACATCATCAAATTTAATCAAACTCTTCTGCACATATACTAGCCTAAAATTAGTCTTTACATTAGTCATCTCAAACCTCATTGATCATATTTTGCTGAGATTGACAAAGAGAGAGCCCTCTCCTGACCTAGTAGGCTTAGCTACCAGGTTAAGCGTGGTTTGATGTTATCCTAGATCCCACCTTTCTCAGCCTGAGGTATATTTAGGCACTAACATAGTGGTGACCATACTAGGGAAGAAATTGTTTGTTTTTTAGTGTTCTTCATTTTATAAACTATAGACATAGCCTGAAGTTATGCCAGGTAGCCTTCGAACTGCACATTACTTTGCGAGTGCATAAGTAGATAAAAGATGCTTCAGTCAATCTCTGGTCTAGTCTTATAAACGAAACATTTGACTTGCAAATTGCCCCAAAACATATGATAATTCTATACTTTTGTATGATGAGTTTAAAATTTGATAGGCTGAACAAGTTGATAATGTCCATTTTATTTCTTGGAAATAATAACACATTGGCTTCCAGAAGATACACTAGAGCAAATCCTGATCCTGATCCACCCCTTTGTGTGAAAATCCCAATCTCATTCCGAGAATCCTTCGCCGAGAAAGTTCTGTGATTCCTGTGTTTAGATCTCATTCATGTCTGATTGTTTTTAAATATCTTGAAGATCTTGAGTTTGACGAACATTTTGATCTATCGTTGTTTGAGACTAAATCTGAAAGTGTTGTTGGTTCTACTGTCCTAAATCTAGAGTTTGTCAAAGATCTTGAAACTGAAAAGGCCAATAAATCAATTGACGATTATATCTTGAAACTTCAAACTTCCATTGTGGCTACAAACATTCTTGAATTCTTAGAGTCTGCATCTGCAACTCTTGGGTCATCTGCTATTGCATCCAATTTAGAAATTCCTACTGAAACGCCTTTCATTCCCACCATTCCCATGCAACCTTCTATCTCTGATACAAAATTTGTTGTATTGTCACCTCCATCAACTCCTTCTACCCCTCAAACATCAAAAATTTCTTCACCTCCATCGACACCTCATACATCAGCTGCTCCAACTCCTCCTACATCCCTAAGACCAATTGTAAATCCATCTAGAGCAATGGTTGCCCGATACGCACCCCTTGTGTTGCCTCAAAATTAGGATGACATGCCCGCCGATTATCAAAGAACAATTCCATTGTTTAATGGCACTCCTCAAAGTATCATAGCTCAGAAACATGTGGATAGGATGGTAGATTTCTTTGACCTACATGAGATTGATGCTAAAAATGTGACAATGAGCCTGTTTCTGCAAACTTTTGGAGGTGAAGTGAGGAAGTGGTTCAGAGCTTTGCTAGCTGTAAATATCACTACATTGCCTACTCTTCAGAGACAATTCTTGGATCACTGGGAAGTGAATAAAAACCATCTTCAGATCCTTTCCAAATATGAGAACATCAAGAGGAATGTTGATGAGACTATTCAAGATTACTATATTAGATTCAATTATGTTTATAATGCAATCCCTGCTGATATAAAGCCACCTACAGGGCTGGCTTTGATTAAGTTTCCTGATGGTTTCGATCCTGATATGGCCTATCAATTAAGAGAAAAATATTCGTCCACTTTGGAAGACATGCAGAAAATTGCAGTCAGCATTGAAGCAAATCTTCTTACCAAGAGAGCTAGAACAAAGGCTAAAAAGAAGGTAACGATAAAGGAAGAGGTTTCCACTTCAGATCAAGTGCTCTATAATATTGAGAAGATGTTTGATAGATTGGCAATTGATAAACCTTAAGCACAAGTCAGAAATCCAAACTTCTGTGGTCAGCAGCAACCACAATTCAGAATCAAGCAAAGAGAGCAACGAGCACAAGACCAAGCAGCATAGCAACAGGTGAAGATACCCTTACAGCAGAATTTTGTACATGGTCTAGAATCAGATGATGAGGAGAATGTAATTGGAGAGGAGAATAATTTCTTTACACCTGATGATATGCCAATTTTTATTACTGAAGATGAAGAGTATTCTGAGAGCCCAACTATACAAAGGGATGAAAATTTCATCTTCGCAAATGAAACAGTTCTTGAAGAAGACTCTGATGAATATCAAAGAGGGTACATGAATGCTTTGACAGCCCAACAACGACAATATTCACTCAGAAGTAGAGATGTACCCATAAATCTAATTCAGAAAAGGAAGGAAGTGACACCGCCAAAGAATGATCCTCTCATTGTGCAGAAAAAGGGAAAAGAGACAGTTGATCCTACCACCAACAAAACACCATTAGCAAATGAAAGATCAAATAAGCCAAGTATATCAAAGGAGAAAACTGAAAAGAAGGATGTTTCAGCTAAAGAGGTAGAGAAAACTTTAGTTTTTAACTTAGAAAATGAAATTGCTAAGTTAAAAGTATCTATTCCTTTGACTGAGGTGATGAAGAATAGTAGTTATAAAGGTCAGGTGTCTAAGATTTTGAATTTAGATCCATTATCTGATATGGTAAACGTGGAGGATGACCAACCTGAGTTGATCTTTGGTCCAGCATTAGAAGGTCAGTCTCAAGATAGTGATGTAGCTCCCTTTTACATTAGCCTTAGGGTGCATGACTATGTGTTACACAACGCTATGTTTGATTTCGGAGCCTCTCATAATCTCATGCCTAAGGCAATCATGGAGAAATTGGGTTTGGATATCACTAGAAAGTATCAATACCTTTACTCTTTTGATTCTGGTAGAGTAATATGCATTGGTCTTATTAAAGATTTGGTGGTTAATTTGGATCAGATTCTAGCGAAAAATGTTTTGATGGATGTGGTTGTGGCGGATATTCCTCCTAGATTTGGTATGCTTCTTTCCAGATCTTGGTGAGAAAAACTTAAAGGGACATCACAGATTGATTTCTCCTATGCTACTATTCCCGTGTTTAGTCAAATGAGGAAATTATATGGGGAGCAAAAGATGAAGTACATGATCACTAGTAAGGAGAAACTAGTAAATCATCCAATCAACTATGTACATACTGATTTAGAATCATTTGTTTTGTATTCTGATAGTTTTAATGATGTAAATAGCCGATTAGTTGAAGTAGAAGACATTCCAGAGATCACTGAAAATTTTAGAGAGTTCTTAAATCAAGTAAGACAAAGAATTGATAGTATTGTTGAGCAATCAGCCTTCCGACAACAACAAAATGTTGATGGACAGCAAGGAAAAGTAAAGGAGCAAACATAATTTCAGCATTTAGACGAGGATGAAGCCGGCTTGTGGAGCATGGATTTTTATGGTGCAGTAGGAAGGGAAGGTGCTGGAATTGGCATTTGGATACACAGCCCTGTTTTCTCCCAAAACAAAGTGCCAAGTAATGTAAGGGTCTGTTCGTATAAATTGGCTTTTGACTGTTAAAATAATGAGGCTAAATATGAGGCTTTAATTGCAGGTTTGAAAATTCTTAGAAAGTTAAATTCTAAAATAATTTCAGTGTATGGCGACTCCAAGTTAGTTATCAAGCAAGTGAAATGGGAATACCAAGCTAAGCATCCTCGAATGTGGGCCTACCGCAATGCGGTATTAGATATCTTGAGATTGTTTTTAGACTACACTTTGACATGTGTTCCTCGTGTTCAGAATGTTATTGCAGATTCACTTGCAACAACAACAAATAATTTAAAATTTTTTATGAATTCAGACAATAAGTTTGAAATTCATGTGAAACATTTCCCGACTATCCTTAATAATCAAAGATATTGGCAAGTGTTTCAAGATGAAAAAAAAATCGAAGAATTTCTGCAAAATTAAGGTAAATTCAAAGATACTTCTAACGATGGAGAGCATGATGATGGTGAGGCGGATATGAAAGTCAATTAGATGGAAGTTTTGTAGCTAAAGGACAATGTCATTCCTAAAGGTCTAATACCTTTAGAGGAGCTGTTCGATCAAGATGATGTAGCCCAAAAACCAAGATTGTTGCCAATCAAGAAAGGAGTTGAGGATGTGAACATTGGATCAGCGGAAAGTCCTAGAATGGTGAAGTTATCAAAGGCATTTCCTCCACAAGTAAAAGCAAAGTATATCAGTTTATTATATTCATTTATTGATGTATTTGCATGGGATTATTCAGATTTGAAGGCATATGACACAAGCATAATTCAACATATCATTTTGATCAAGCCAAATCAAAAGCCTTTTTGTCAAAAGCTAAGAATAATAAATCCAAAGCTGCTGCCCTCAATTATAGAGAAGGAAGTGAATCAGTTGTACAAAGCTAGTATAATCGTCCCCATAAGATTTTCAGATTGGATTTCAAATTTAGTGCCCATGCGCAAGAAAACAGGTGAGATTTGATTATGTATTGATTTTAGAAATCCAAATAAAGTATATTTGAAAGATAACTATCCATTGCCCAAGATGGATCATATACTTCAAAGAGTAGTTGGAGCATCCCACATGTCGCTACTTGATGGGTATTCGGGTTATAACCAAATTCTAGTCCGTGAAGATGACAAAGATAAAACAGCATTCACCACTCCGTGGGGAACTTTTCATTATGCCAAGATGCCTTTCGGATTGAAGAATGCTGGTGCGACTTTTCAGCAGGCAATGGATATTGAATTTGCTAATGAAAAAGATGTCTTTTTAGTTGTTTATCTTGATGATTTGACAGTTTTATCTAATTCAGATGAAGAGAACCTTTATCATTTGAAGGTTGTATTTTAGCAATGTAGAAAGTATGGTATATCTCTCAATCCAAAGAAAAGTATGTTTGCCATGGATGAAGGCAAGCTTCTCGGTCATATTATATCAAAGGAGGGCATCCGCATTGATCCAACTCAAGTGAAATCCATTCAGAAGATTGATTTTCCACAAAGTAAAAAGCAGATCCAATCCTTCAACGATAATATAAATTTCTTACGTCGCTTTGTGCCCAATCTTGCAGAACATTTAAGCGAAATCAAAAACATGCTCAAGAAAGATAGTGTAGTGAAGTGGATTGAGGAAGCAATTAAGTCTTTCAATTTGGTGAAATTGGCTGTTTCTTCAACTCCAGTTTTGGTCAACCCAGATTATACTCAATATTTCATTTTGTTTTCATTTGCCTTGGATCATACTATGGCAACAATCTTGATGCAGAAAAGAGACCAGCTCAAGAAACTAATTGCATTTTTCAGCAGAACCATAAGGGATTCAGCTTTAAAGTATAATATTATTGAAAAGCAAGCTCTTGCTTTAGTAAACGCATTGAAAGATTTTCGAGTCTATATTCTGCATTCTCACATCCTTGCTTATGTCCCTAATGCTGTTGTTAAAGATGTCTTAGTGAAAACAGATCCAAAAGGGAGACAAAGCAAATGGATTGCTGCTTTGTTGGAATATGATGTGGAGATCAAACCAACAAAGCTCATCAAAGGACAGGGGCTGGCCAAACTAATGGCTGAGTCAAATTTGCATGCCTTGGACATTAATCTCATTTCTTCTATGTCTGAAGAAGATGAAGAAAGTTCGCCCGCTCAGGTATCAGAAATTTTTCTTCTTTCTCCTTGGTATTCTAACATTGTTTATGTGCTCAAATCTGTCACCACCACCTAGAATGGCTAAGAAAAAAAGTAGGACTCTGAAATTAAAGGCTTCCAAGTTTTGTATCATGAATAATGCACTCTATTGGAAAGATCCTGGTGGTGTCTTGCTCAATTGTTTGGTTGAAGAAGAGGCAAAACAGGTTATGGAAGACTTTCACAAGGGAGATTGTGGAGGTCATCTATTTTGGAAGACAACAGCCAATAAAATTTTGAGAGAAGGATATTATTGGCCAACTCTCTCTGCTGATGTGTACAAAATTGTTACAAGCTACCACAAATGCCATATTTTTCAAGGAAGGAGAAAATTGCAGCCTTTACTGCTCAAGCCGATTGAAGTAAGTGCTCCATTTCAGTAGTGGGGTTTGGACTTCATCGGCGAGATCCATCCGACTTCTTCAATGCAACACAAGTGGATCCTCACAGCAACAGACTATTTTACAAAATGGACTAAGGCGATTCCCACAAGGCAGGTCACTGATTTGGTAATCATTTTATTTCTTGAAAACAATATTTTGTCTCATTTTGGCTGTCCAAATACGCTGATCATTGATAATGCAGCATCTTTTAAATCTAAAAGAATGACTGACTTTTGCAATAAATATCAAATTACCTTGGGGCACTCAATTGCATATTACCCACAAGGTATGGATTGGTGGAACCCTCAAATAAATCCTTGGTCAATATTATCAAAAAGCTGTTGGAAACGAACAAGAAGAGTTGGCACAAAAAGCTTGGTAATGCACTTTGGGTAGACAAAGTAAGTCAAAAGAAATCTATAGGCATGTCCCCTTTCGAGCTTGTGTATGGTGTTGACACGATATTCCCGACCTCTCTCGCAGTCCCGGTAGTTAAACTCCTACAAGAAGCGGGAAGCGAAGATGATCATTTGCAGCAGAGAATCAATCAAATGATTCATTTGCAACAAACTAGAGAGGAGGTTTTTCATAACACTTTCAAGCTGCAAGAGAGAATCAAGAAGATATATGATCGAAAGGCAAAGGCGAAAAAGTTTCAAATAGAAGACATAGTGCTGAAATGGGATGCGAGAAACGAAGACAAAGGTAAGCATGGAAAGTTTGAGAATCTTTGGAAAGGACCTTTTAGAATTACTGCATATCGGGGCCAAAATGCTTTCCTTTTGAAAGAGATGAATGAGAAGATTTTCCGGGTGGGCCGATCAACGGTCAGCTACTCAAACGGTACTATTTTTGAAATATTTTTTGTTGTCATATGTATCATTGTACATATCGGTTTGTTTAATTTCATTGCAAGTGTGTACTTCCATCATTCATTCAGTTTGGGGCCCGAAGTGAAGGCTATAAAACTGAGGTTCGATTTCAGTTTTGGTTTCGATTGTTTGTGTCAGGTCTTTCAGTCAATTTCAGTCTTGAAATTGAGTCAGTTTTGAGTCAGATTTCAGGCCTGAAATTGAGTCAAGGGTTTGGTTTTGGTTTTTCGAAGTTATTGACTCCATAGCCCAATGGACGAAGGCACTGCCTGCTTTTCTAGAGATCTATAGTTCTTGGCACCTCTAAGGAGCTACCATCCCCATTGGAGCCAATGTTAGTGTCATTATCTTCATCCCTCCGTCAGTGATCAAATTCTATTGTTGCATTACATGTTAGGTGTCTCACTCGGTCAGCTGCATTCAGTTAGGATCATATATCATCTGATGGTAGTGGCTTATTATACATTTTCCCTCATGTCCCTTACCTGGAGGCCCATTTTCATTCATCTAGATCATCTATAGTCATTTTTTGTCTTTAAATCTGCAAAAGTCATTTTTAGGGTATTAGGTCTCATTAGGTCTAGGGTTTCATCAATAAGGTCTTGAAAATTCTCAATAACGGTCAGCAAGCATATGAGGAGGTCAAACAAAGTTTCAACAACAATAAATTTCATAATCACATGCTTAATGATTGATTTTTCCTCAAAACCCTGTTTTGAGGGAAAACAAAGTTTTTTATGTTTTTATGTACAAACTTTATTTAATTTCATTTTTTCCATATGTAATAACTTTAGAGGCAACTCTGGTCACCTTACCAAGCTTCAGCAACTCCATCACCTACAAGGCAAACAAAAGTCAAAGCATTCAATTTATTAAAGGCAAAAATAAAGCGAAGTACCCAAAAATAGAGTTTTAAAAGCAAGTCAAAGGCAAACATTACAAAGTGGGTTTTTATAAGTGAAAAATTAAAATCCTATGTATATAAACCATTTGTTATGTTTAAAGAGTTCATTTGCATCCAAAGGAGAAAGAGTGAACAAGAGAAAGGTCATGTTGAAGCCAAAGAAAAAAAACTGCAGCAACTTGGGCAATTACAGTGGCACGGTGCTTTGGGTTGTGGGTGTGCTGCATCCATCTGGCGTGGCACATTGGGCTACACTTTTCAGTGTTAATTTTACATAGGCGCGATGCATTGAGAGGGCGCGGCACACTGGGTTTGTGGCGCGACGCACAGGGTTTCAAGCCCGATTTCATTCTCAACCTCATCAAAAACTTCAAATTTGCTCAATCCTCACTTGTCCAAGTAAGTTAACATTCCTCCATGACCAGTGAATGAGTTTATCTTGGTGTTTATGGTGATTTAATGAGAAAAAATCAAAACCCTACCTCCTTGCATTTTTTGTCAAAAACAGTTGCATAGGGTTTGCAAATTGTATTTTTTGCTGCTAGTTCCACTCCTAGCCATTTCAAACTCCCTCACTCCTTCATTCCCACATTCATTTTCTCCCTCTCATTACATTTTCATCTACCCACTCCCTAAACCCCATATCCGTAGATTATTAATCCCAAATCCCTAAATCCCACTATCCCAAACCCTAGTTAAAAATTCCCAAACCCTAATTGTTGTCCCAAGAGCCTAAATATTATTCCCTAAACCTTTCTATTTCCCAAAAACCTATCAGCAACATTCCCAAAACCCCTCATACACATTCCCTCCATAGTTCCTCCTACATTCTTATCCTTGGCAGCAAAAACCTAAAGACACCATAAAATATCTTCATACTAGAAAACTCAAACATTGGTAAACATGGAGTCAAATCCTTCCTACGACCAAGATGAGGAGACAGTCAGTGATTCTTCTAGAGAAATGCATGCACTAAGAAGACCTCACAAGGGTGGTAAACATATATGAGAGGAGCCTACTTTACTTGCCGAGCTGCTGGCATGTCCTCTTGCCGTCACATGCTTTCAACACCAATCTTGTTATCAGTTCTGTGAGATGGTAGAGAAAGTCCAGTACCATCATGAGTTGGCCAGATTGTTTGTACTCCATCTTCATAATGGTCAAGTCACTTTGGTAGGTTTGACATTCACCTTGATACCCGAGACTATTTCTCAAGCAACTAGCATTCCAAATGTCGATGAGCAGTGGAATAAAAGGCAGGTGATTGACAAAGCACATTATGAGCCTTACATCAAGGCTAGCTATCAGAGACATGTCAGTAGAGTTTTTCCCTTCCGGTATCTGA
Organism: Pinus taeda; assembly: GCA_000404065.3. NCBI lineage: Eukaryota > Viridiplantae > Streptophyta > Pinopsida > Pinales > Pinaceae > Pinus > Pinus taeda. The sequence continues at coordinate 399,911 of APFE031711232.1, forward strand.
AAGACACATATGCTCCCTTGATAAAACTCATAATTAAATATTTCAGCTGTGAGGGCCAGATTTCTCGCCTGTATGCCTATCACATCAGATTGTTGATGCACTTCACTAGGGTGAGAATGATGAATCTCCCCTATTTTATTTCCCAGAACATTGAGAAGATAACCACCTTAGTGCATAGGAAGCCTCATCAACAACAGTATAACAACATATATCATTTTGTACTAATCAAAATTGTGGTCTTGCATCAGCTGGGTTTATAGAACATCTCATGGGAGGATTTCATTTCACATGAGGTCTTTACAGGTCCTCAAGTACCCCCAACAATTTTTCATGAGACAGGAGGGCCTTCACATCAGTAGAAAATTCATGAGACACAAATCGCTAGTGTGCCAGTGTTTGTCACCTACCAAAAGGGCACTGGAAGGTTGTTTGCAGCAGCAAAATGAGTATTATCTCCACCCAGGGCGGAAAGGGTCTCATTTCCTCCATTGGCAAATCAGGTACAGGAAAACAGCAAGCAGCCATTACATGATGTGGGGCCTTCAGGAGGACAAGAGATATATTTTGTTCTTATTCAGGATGATGACACCGATGTGGGCTCACAAAGTTCAAAGCTTAAATGGATCATTTGGGAGCAGTGAGAGGAAATTCATGATTTGTATCTCAACCTAGAAAGAGCCAAGTGGATAATCAAATATCTAGAGCAAAGAAACAAATAGCTATAGGATCATCAAACCATTACGGAGCTCCAAAACATACGAGAAAACCGACAAGCTTCCAAGAGGAGGAAAGTCAAGCTCACTCCACTTGAACAAGAAATTGATGCTGATCGTGAGTCTTGGCTTGAAAAGGCAAATATCCACTTTGAAAAGGTGCTAGAGAAGGCCAATAGAGAGAAAACTATGTTAAGGCACATGGCCTACCACTACTTGGTGAAAAACAAGGTGTGCAAAGCAAGAATCCGGATTTTGAAGGCCAAGTTGAAGAAAGCATCGAGGAAGCGAAAAGAGCAAGATAGACTCTAGATCTTGGCTGAGGCTTCCATGGCCCAATACAACACTTAATGAAGGATGCTCAGCCCAAATTTCAAGAAATTTGGGACACTTTTTGCAATTTTGAAATTTTTGGCCTAAAAAATAGGTTTTTCTGCCTGATGCACCGCGCCACCTGGCGCGCACTTTTTCTAGGGACCTCCTTTTGACGAAAACTCAGTATTTTTGGATTTTTCATGGAAAAATGTGAATTCCCACAAATATTCAAGAAACTTTGATAGGTTTTGAGCTTCCAAAAAGGTTAAAAACACCTTAAAAATGACCTTTCTACCCCTTTTTGAACACACAGGAAGCAGTGTTGGGAGAACTCAGTTTTGGAGTGGCAACTGGAAGCCAAATTCTGAAATTCTACTTGTCATGGAAAGTAGACATGCATATATTTCCAACAAGTCCACGTGAAGAAAATTTGGTGCATGGAAGGGCCTCTAAAATAGGCTGCAAAAAGGCGCTACACATAGGGAAATCAGCGGGGTGCATAGAAGGAAATTTGTTCATTTTGGCCAGAAAACTCAGTTTTTCACCTAGTTTCTTCACAATTTTACTTTTATCTTTCTAATAGTCAAAATCATGATGTAATTTAAAGAGAATTGATGGATTTGGATATAATTATGCTAAATTTCACTCATAGAGGTAGATTCATCCATGAAAAGGTAGTTTGCAACTAAATGAATTAGTTTCCTAGTTTTTAGAAGCAAGCTGTTCCACTACCTACATTTTAGTTCTTAGTTTAGATTTTGTTGCAACAGCTCCTAAACTTATGAGCTTGACCCCTAGAGGCTAGGACTAGTTTTGGTTGCCTATATCTTGTAATTTTTCATTCATTAGAAAAGGTTGGACTTTCTGGAAAGCTTGGAGCTTCATTATATACTCATTCAGCAGTTTGGCTAAGGAATAGACCAAGGTTTACAACACTTTATGGGATTCTTGTGGCACCTTGATTTGGTATTTTGTTTTATTCTGTAATTGTAAGTTTACATGTGTTTTATGTATGTCATAATCTCTCTTTTCTTCATCTTAACTAAATCAAACAAGGATAAAGGTAGAATCCATTGAAATTGCAGTGCTCTACCTAGGGTTTTGTTTAGTTATTTATGTTTTTAGCTGTTTGAAGAGAATCCCTAAGAATTTCTTGCCCTCTTCAACTCCTCACCAATCTAAAAGCTCTCGATCTCAGTAAATTTGAAGTACCAAACCATTTTCCTACCTGTTGTGCTGTACAACAAACCCCCATTTCATAAAATTTTACTTTCAAAACTATAATATGAAATGGGTCCCTTTTAGATAAAATTGGTATCAACTTATCATTCCTCAAAAGGTCCGAAAAGAAACAAAATGTTATAAACCTTTTGAGACAAAATATAATCGGTCTTATAGTAAAAAATGAATAATTCTTTATTATTGCGATAAAGCTATCGCAAGATTGCATATCGCAATAACAAAGGATGCATAACAAAAGACCCATTGGTTTTCCCCGATACGACAAGCGTGAATAACTATTGGATATCGAGAAGGCAAACAATCGTAACAAAAGGCCCCCTCTCCTTGCTCCGATGTGATATCTCTATCGGCGATCGGGGAGTGTAACATGCATGCAACAAAAAGCCCTCTTCTAAAAACTCCCGTTGCGAATTAGCGATATTGCTATCGATGATCAGGGATTCCACAATGAGACAAATGAAACTACTCAATCATTCCTCCGATCCCTGATTGCGATAAAGCTAAGCACGACTTTCAAAAAGGATTGATAAGGCTTGGGTATATTGTGTTAAATTATTATTAAAAGCCTTTCTCTTCCCGATAGTGATTCACTTGTTCCCAACCGCCAAAACATCAAAGCCATGCTCAAATGAATTATTCGGCGAATAAACGATATGATGAGCATTCAAATGATTGACAGGTTTAAACGGCCAATTAATGGAGCATTTATGCCAAAATCTCTTTAGAGATTGTTTCCGTGGAATTATTATTTTAATCCTCCATTATTCATTGATTGCTATATCTCTTTGATACTTGGTTTGCATCACCTATTCTCTACATTACGTTCATTTTATCTCCTATAAAGAACTCCTCTGAAGCAGAAAATTTAGGCCCAATGGGGAAGAAGTCTAAGAAATTTGGAACAGCTTCATCTTCCGCAGTAATAGGACAACATACCGCCGATCCAGGACTAAGTAAAAAAGGATTAATCTCAGACACTACATGTCTTGGTCTCAGTAATACTAGTTGGCAGAGCATCTATAATCTGGTGGAAGCCGAAGAACCTTAAGAAACATCAGTACAAGCTATAGTAGGCTCGAACCGGAAGTCTGAGGCTACCTTAAAGGATTTAGTCGATTCTTACTTACACCGGGTAGCGGCTCGAGAGAAAATTCTTCCATACACATATGTGGGAAGGTGGGCAGTTGAGGAAATCCCAATTACAAACAGAACATTTTGCACTATCGATGGGAGAGTCTACGGTTCATTTCAACCCAATGATTTGAGACAAATGTATCATTTGCCCGAACCAGAGAAGAAGTATAACAAAGCATTTCTGGAGAAGTTCAGAGATAAAAATGAAACTGAATAAGCACCTATACGGGAATGGAGACAGAACCCCGCGAACCACAAGCATGAGTCCTCGGGTAAGTACTCTGTCGATTCCTTTTGTTCTCCTTATTGTTATGCTAGAGTGATGATGTGTAGGATTTGGGGGTTGCATGATTCCTCAAAATTCTCAATAGAGATGGTACCTTTAATGGAAGTAGCAATCAATAGTGAAATAATGGATTGGGGCAAATATTATCTGATAATTTAGCAACAACTATTCTTGAGTTCAGAAACAAAACTCGTGTTACTAATAGGTTTATTCCTCCATTTTACTTTAGTGCCTACATCTTAGATACTCTCTGTTTTAACTTCGAATTTACTGTGCTGGGGTGGAGATGGACTCCATAGGACCCCATGCCCATTCATATCTATCACCAGAAGTTGTGGAAAGCCCATTATAAACACCACCTATATCAAGTTTGCAATGGATTTATGTGCCCATTTACTATGCAATTTTTGACAAACCTACTCCTAAGATTTCCTCACAAGCAAAGATTGACTTGACAGCCTTAGGAACCTGGTTCAGAGAAGATAAATTTACATATGTAAGACTTTTCAGCAATCATACTAGGCCTCATTTCCTCCCCTTGTATATACCCGACAAACTATTGGCTCGAGAGAAAGCATATCAACTTACATCTGCAGGAGCTACCAAGACTCTGAGGAATTCAAAGAAGAAAGTTTGGCCTCCTTTTCCTCTAAGGTGTGGCATTTACACTCTGCATGACTATAAGCATGCAGAGAAAGAAGCAGAAAAGATAAATATACTGAATCTCGCCACTCTTCCTAACAGACGATTTGATCCAAATAAAATCGACTATAATGTACTAGAACAGGAAAAACTCACTAAGTTTGAACATAAAGAAGATGAGTTTGATGACCTATTCTCTTTGGTCGAGTCATTATTTTAGGTTAAAGCGCTAGTTAAAATGAGATATCACGACGACGGGTTAGTCGAATTTAACAAACTTAGAGAGCAGATGTTGCAAACTCTGCCTCTAGATTTGTTAGCGATTGCCCCGATGACACAGTCAAGCGAGCCTGAACAACAACTTACCAAGGAACCTCCTGCTACATCAGAAATTTTTGAAGAAGTCAAAATAAAAGAGTAGGAGGGACTCCAGAGGAAAGAACAGGAAGAAGTACAGAGGAAAGAACAAGAGGAAGCGCAGAGGAAAGAGCAAGAGAAAATACATGAGGAAGAACTGAAAAAGGAGCAGGATAAGAGCAGCAAGGATGTGAATGTCAATACCTAGATTGACCCGAGATTGCTCCAGGAATGGCAGCAATTCGACTCAATCATAAGCAATCTAGAAAGTGCAAGAGATGCCAATATATCCAAAGGACTTATACACAGGATACAACGTCAAAGAGGTTCCAAGCGAAGGAACCAGTGGTCTACCCCCTACTACAGACTTCGAAATAATTCCCAAAGATCCTTCGGATCAAATCATTTTGCAAGTGGAGGATATACCTCCACTGAATGTCTTTTACAGCCCAAAGCACAGGGCCATAGTAAAGCGAGATCCGAAAAGGAGAAGGATTGATCAACCTTCCCTATTCCCTGAACAAACAATGACAGCCACGTAGTTTGGAAGGAGGAGTTCTATCCTTCCGATGACTCAACAAAGTTGTCCCAGTATGCTGGAGGCTATTCGGCAACCACCATGGACAAGGCATCGGAAGTGAGTAATTTATTAAAAGAAAATGACCAGGCGATCATTTTATTACAAGCACAGCTATCAGAGGCACAATAGAAAGCAGAACAATTAGAACGACAATTGTCAATGCAGCAACAGTTAAATAATCAACTGAACAAGCACTTACATGAAGAGAAATAGAGGATAGATTTGAGTGCGATTCAAAAGCAAAAAGAATTATTGGAGGCATTGGAAAAATTGAAGACGATGAATGAACAGATGGTAAAGACAAAAGATGAGAAAATTGCTCAATTATCACTTCAAATAGAGAAGTTCAAGAGTCTTCCGCAGCCTGCCGATTTCAGGGCAGAAGCATTACAGATTAATAAGGCACTGATAACACAAATAAGATTATTGTGTCACAAAATTGCTCAATTTGAACCCCTGTGTGACATAACAGCATCAATAATTGATAAATCAGTCGATGCTAGACAGGACTTAGAGCAAGCCAATGAGACCTTAACAAATTTTCTTACTTGGCAGGATACCAATGAGGGACAGGCAACAAATTTGCCTAAAATCCTAGAATCCCATAAAGAAATTCTATTCATGGAGTGGCAGTCCCAATTGATGAAGGCAGAGAGAGCCGTTTATAGATGCAAATTATCCACAAGTAATTTGATTGAATTAATTAATAATACTCTCTATTTATCTAATATGATCTCTCAATGTACACCAAGTAAATTACTATCGGCTGAAACATTGGAGAAATTATGTTATCAAGAGTTGGAAAAGAAAGGGAGATTGATCATAGGTATTAAAAGTTTAACTTGGGACACATATTGGTTGTTCCTAGTAAAACCATACAGCCAGAGAGCCGCCCTCAAGTGCCTAATAGATGCAATCAGGTGTATCATTCCCGATATACACGATGCCACCTATTCGGCTCAACTCAATTCTCGTCTCAGCCGCCCTCAAGAAGTGGAACCGATGCTAGCGATATGCCAACTCAGGTCAAAAGGGAAACAGCCAGAGTGATGAATCATGCTGCCGACTACCAGATTGCTATGGAGGAGTTATTCAAGATCAAGTTATACCAATTTAGTAGCATTTTAATTTTGTATTTAGTTAGTTTAATTAAGTATTTATAGACCCTTTCATGTATTTAGAAAGGGTCCTAATTTTTTGTATATGAATTAAACTTGAAGTTGCACTACTGTACTTCACGTATATTTTTTTATAAAGACTGGGCCAATTATTCCAATTTTGATAACGAAGCTTTTATATGGATGTGCACTACTGCCTTTATTTAAAAGTATCTCTGAGTCGAAAGAAGGAATTCGAATTGCGATTGATGTTGGGAATGGTTTGCAGCTCATATGGTACTACTATCTATGTCTAAATTCATTCTTTTTATGTGAATTATTATTTGATCATTCTTGCTATTATTGAATATATGCATGTGTTTTAACATCATTCTTATACTTTCCACTATTGGATGTTTACAAAACTCTTTTCTTCTAATCATACATGTATCAGTAATATAAAAAGACAAGTGCAACAATGTTTTAATAATTACTTTGTTCAACTATTTGAACAAAGCAATTATTATATGAAGGAATGTCTATATTTATTGAATAGAGTCATCTATATACCTATTGATGAACAAAGATCATCAAACATTGCACTTAAGAATAGAAGCTTCCTGGGATAGGATAGTTGTTTGTATTTTCACTTTTTATATTAAGTCATTCATTCATTATCACTTATAAGAAAACCAGTCACTCATCCATCCCTTTTTATTCATCACTGGGAAACTAGTCCCATTATATCTAGTCGGAGCCACCATCCCAAACGGAAAAGGAGTTGTATTAAGGTCCGGACTGGGTGGTTATCCCCCGATGTTGATGCAACGATTTTTGAGGCATCAATATTTTTGGCACTAGAAGGAGGGCCATCAACTATGAATGGCGAGTAAAGCAAAATCTATAGACCATTCTCAGAGTAAATCTCCCTCCACCTCACCTCGGACCTCCCATTTGCATTCTGAAATACTAGTATCCAAACGAGAAGAAGAGGGATCAACTACCACTGCTCAACCCCATCATACTTCAGAACGATTAAGCCCTGAGTCCCCTAAAGTTCAGTCTCTCATCCAGAAACTTCAAGGCTTTTCCATATCACCTCAAAAATCTGAAGTATCTCAAGGCAGTGAGACTTCGCAATTCCATCTACCTCACCCTCTCACCAGACTTCAAAGCGAAAAACTCGGCATTGAACCTGCTGAGTTGCCTTTACCGAAAAGGAAAAAGGCTAAAAAGAACACTGAAGGATCTGGTAGTGAGACATTTTATCCATCATCTTCCATCTCATCCTCTCCAGTGCAAAGTCAAACATCCACTCCCCCATTACATATTGTTGTTCAGCATGGATCACCAACTTCAACATCACAATCTATTGAATCTTCAATACCAACTCCTCCCCAAACACCTAGAACTCCATCAACAATCATTGTTACTTCCAAGATGGCTCAGAATCCATGGAACAGTCCTAGTGCGGTTACTATACCTGCACCATTACATCCATTACTTGGTTATCCTGAGAAGTGGTTACCAAAATTTAATCCAGATGCTGGAACATTGGTTGAAGAACATATTAACAATTTTATGTTATCAGTTAATCTAAAAGGAGTAACAGAAGAAGATGTTGTAGTTAGGCTTTTCCCCTATACTTTACAAGGATCAGCTGGGTCTTGGTATTTTTCCTTGCCCTCTGGATCCATTGCCAGCTGGAATATCTTTCAGGAGCAGTTTCTTACCATGTATGGTGATGATAGATCTTTAGCGACACTGATTAATGATATTTCAAATCTAAGGATTCAATCTAAAGAACCTATAAAGGAGTTTAACTCCCGATTCAATAAACTCTTGAATAAAATCGCTACCGATTCCAAGCCAAGTGAGCAAATCAGAAGCGAGTGGTATATCATAGCCATACCTTCAAATATAGCCATTTCTGTAGATAGGTCTGGGAAACCAACTTTAGCCGAAAACATGAAAGAAGCGCTTGCTATGGAAAAACGCATTATCGTTTTGGAAAAAAAAGCTGCTCTCGAAGATAGGAAATCCAAAACAGTTTCTTTTAAGGATGATTCAAAGAAGAAAACCCCTAAAGTTCTATACGATATGGAGGGTCTACAAAAGGTCCTCAAAAGAATGTCAAATGAAATGGTTGAAATTAAAAAGAAAGTAGCAGAAACTTCAACAAAGAAACCATATAGAAATTTTAAGAAACCTGAGTCAAAACCACCAAATGTTATATCTAATGTAGATTCAGATCCTGAAGAGGAAGAAGAAGATGAAACAATTTCACCATCCGATGAATTCGAAGAAGAGGAAGTTGTTGAATTCCATGGAATGTGGGACTTCATATTACCTAACTCCGATACAGAAAATGAACAAGAAGCTTTTCCTGTGACTACCAAGAGTAAAGGTGCCCCTGAACCTGTCCAGGCAACTTCAAAGAAAAGGAGTGCAGGTACTACTACAAAGGAAAAGGTACCCACAAAGAAGCTGGCCGCAACAGTACCTCAAAACCAACCATCATCCTCAAATATACCTTCAACATCTAAAACGTTGGTAGTATCGGATTCAATGGATTACAATATTGTTGATGATATGAAGAAGACTAAGGCAAACATCACCATGTTTGAACTTAGAAAATTAAAACATCAACAGAAATTGCTTCTTAAGGAACTGAATGCAGTTCCTCCTTAGCCTCTTCCTAGTGCTAAAGCTGCAAATGATTTAGGTCAACCACCTTTTGGTAGGGTTGAAGCTACTGATACGATTTTAATTGGAGACAGATCAAATTCCCATACTCCCCCTTTTCTCTTAACCTATGAAATATATAATCGAAATCTACACAACTGTTTGATTGACTCAGGGATGTCCTCTAATAAATGCCAGCTTCAGTTTGTTCCAAACTGAACATTGAGCCCCAAAAGTCTGCAATTCATATTGTACAGTTGGATAGAACCAAAGTCCAGGTTTTAGGGGAAATCAACTCTGTGACTATCAAGTTATCGGCTGATCCACGAGTAGTTCAAAGAATGTATATCTTAATTGCTGATATACCTAAGTTTTATGGTTTAATCTTGAGTAGGGATTGGTCTGAGAAACTTCATGGGTATATTTCTACCGATTGGTCCCATATGTGGCTACCATACAAGGGAAAGCCAAATCAAATAAAAATCAATCGGGAGAAACATATGACCCATACTGTCACCGAATTTGAACAGGAGAATCAACCAATAGTATTTAACAATAATATTTTGGGGAATTACTCTTCTGAATCATTCTTTGGAAATTATACTGCCCAACCATCTCCTTTCTCAGTAAACAATTTCACATCACAAATCGAAAATTTTTCACAAACCAATAGATCAAGATGTGTTAATGTTGCTAAGAACACCGTAAATAAAATTGTTGATAATTCTTTATTTTGGTCTTTATAGTTTGACGGATCTAAATCTAGTGAAGGATCAGGAGCAGGGTGTATTTTAGTTAGCCCTGAGGGAGAAAAAACGATGTTGTCTTGTAGGTTGGAATTCGAGTGCACAAATAACACAACTGAGTATGAGGCCTTAGTTCAAGGACTATATAAAGCTATTGGCCTTAAATTTCAATATTTGAAAGTGTTTGGTGATTCAGAGATTGTCATAAAACAAGTTAGAAATACAGTTCACTGTCTTTCTAGTCACCTCAAGCACTATCATTCTTTGGTTTAGGAACTTATATCTCAATTTTTAGCATTCAATATTTCACCTATTCCCAGATCCCAGAATGCAGCAGCTGACTTGCTAGCCAATGTTGCTTCTAAACTCCTACCTTCCGAAGATTATAGCCCAGATAGATTTTCAGTAGAGTTAATTTTTAGACCATCGATTCCTGACAATGTCACCAATTGGCGAGTGTTCAATCACGATGAAGACATCTTATATTTCTTGACTTCCGACAAGTCCTACGATGATCAAATCATTGACGAAAGTGATCACGATCTCCAGATGAAGGAAAAGCAGGAGGAAAACTCAATACCAAAACCTGTGGTTAAACTTGAAGATCTCTACGATATTAAAGATAGGTTTAAACAGGTAACCAATTCAAAGCTCCAAAGTTCCACCTTAAGATTTGAATTGATAAACCTCAGTACTGAGCAGAACCCTCAAAACATCAATTTGGGATTAGGACTTTCTGTGGAAGAAAGGATAGCATTCATTAGCTTATTAAGAAAAAATAAACATGTCTTCGCTTGGAAATATGATGATTTAAAAACATACGATACATCAATCATTCAGCATACCATTCCAATGCTTTCTGAACAAAAACCAGTCCAATAAAAGTTGAAGAAAATTCATCCTAACTTAGAGAGTCAAATAAAATTAGAACTCAATAAACTCTTGAAAGCTAAGATTATTTTTCCTGTTCGGCACTCAAACTAGGTTTCCAATATGGTGCTTGTTAGAAAGAAAAATGGCGACATTAGGATTTGCATAGATTTCAGAAATCTGAATAAGGCAAGCCAAAAAGATAATTTCCCATTACCTACCATGGAGCAGATACTCCATTCAGTAGCAGGTTCTGAGTTAATGTCCTTTTTAGATGGTTTTTCAAGATATAACCAAATTTTGGTCCATCCTGATGACAGACTCAAAACTACCTTTAGGACAGAATGGGGAACTTATGCTTATCAGAAAATGCCTTTTGGACTTATTAATGCATGAGCTACATTCCAAAGAGCAATGGATATAGCCTTCAAAGGATTGATCAACAAAACAGTAGTTGTCTATTTAGATGATATTACTATATTTTCCAAGAAGAGATCCAATCATTTACATGATTTGAATCAAATCTTTGAACGTTGCAGAAGGTATGGTATTTCACTCAATCCCAAAAAATCCTTCTTTGCTCTTAATCAAGGAAAGCTCTTGGGCTTTATCGTTTCCAAAGATGGTATTTATATTGATCCAGATAGGATTAAAGAGATTTTTGAAATTCCATTTCCTCATAACAAAAAATCCATGCAGTCATTTTCAGGTCAAATTAACTTTGTCAAGAGATTTGTTCCCGATTTTTCCCACATCATTTTACCATTGCAAACTATGATTAAGAAAAATTCAGTGTTTAGATGGGGATGTGCAGAAAAGGAAGCATTTGATTCAATCAAACAATCAGTAATCAATGCCCCCGCTTTAAACACTCCTAATTTTTCTAATCATTTCATATTGTATACTATCGCGTCCACTTCATCTTATGCAACAGTACTCACTCAGATTAATAATCACAACTTGGAAGCACTAATTTCATTTTATAGTTCAAATCTTCAGGGTGCCAAACTAAATTATTCAGAAGTTGAAAAACAAGCCTTTGTTGTGTATAAAGCTGTCAAACATTACAGACCCTTCCTTTTAAAAGGCCATACAAAGTTATAGTTCCTTGTTCTGCAGTAAGGCAATTACTAATCCAAAGGGAATTAGGAGGAAAAAGGGCGAACTAGGTTACAACACTACAAGAATATGACTTGGAAATCAAACTAGCAAAGATTGTTAGGGGCCAAGGTTTTTGCAGGTTATTAGCAGGAGCATCCAACATTCAAGAATCAGGTGATACATAACATATTGAAGAAATCAACCAGATAAGTATCACTGATTCTGAATCACAATATGCAAACTTGATCTTTTATTTGAAAAATGGATATGCACCTCCTAATCTTTCTTATAAAAACAAACAAGCCATTAGATTAAAAGAAAAAAACTTCATAATCATTGATAATGTACTTTTTAGGCAAAATTATGATTCAATTTTATTAAGATGCCTAGAAAAACCTGAAACACAAAAGGTTTTGCAGGAGCTACATGATGGACCAGTAGGTGGATATTTTGGAGATGACACAACAGCCCGCAAAATCATTCATGCTGGATATTATTGGCCCACCCTATTCAAAGATACTCACGAATATGTAAGAAAATGCCAAAGTTGTCAAATCTCCAGTGGAAGACAAAGAAAACCAGCTTTCCCTTTGCAACCAGTCAACCTTGATCAACCTTTCGCGCAATGGGGATTGGATATCATTGGGGAAATAACTCCACAATCCTCCAAACAACATAAGTATATCCTTACTGCTACTGATTACTTTACTAAGTGGGTTGAAGCAATTCCTTTAAAGACGACAAAATCTGAAGTAATTATAGAGTTTATAGATCAATTCATCATTACCACGTTTGGTGTCCCAAATGCTCTTGTTTTCGATAATGCATCTTATTTCTCTGGAAATGCTATGTTTGAGTTCGCTATTAAAAGAGGATTTAAATTGAAATATTCTGCAAATTACTATCCTCAAGGTAATGGTTTAGCAGAATCTACCAATAAAAATCTAGTCAAAATTATTAAGCGAACTATTGAACAGAATCATAAAAATTGGCACGAATATTTAATATTCGCACTATGGGCTGATAGGATAACGTAGAAGGTTTCCATAGGTACTTCTCCATTCAACCTTGTATATGGGAAAGATGTAGTTATACCAACCAATCTATTGCTTCCTTCTTTAGCCCTAGTTCAGTTTATTGAAGAAAGCCCCTCTTCTTTTATTCAACTTAGACATGATCAAATCTTAAAATTAGAAGAAGAAAGAGAAAAGGCCAAAATTACTCATGCAAAACATCAACAGATTATCAAGTCATCTTTTGATTCAACTTCATCCAGTTCAAAACAATTACAAGTTGGTGATCTAGTTCTAAAATGGGACAAAGCCCATGAGGATAAAGGAAAACACACCAAGTTTCAGAAGATGTGGCTTGGACCATTTCAGATCAATGAAAATATAGGCCATTCGACATTCATATTACAAGATCTATCAGGAAAGAGGGATTCTCTTCCTGTTAATGGCCTCATCTTAAAGAAATTCTTCAATTGAGGAGGTAACCCCTTATCCTTTTTTAATTTCAGTAGAAGTTGTAGTTTTTAGGATTATCAGCAAATAAAGTTGTAAGATATCTTCCATTGGCCTTTTCTATATTGAAAAATTTCTCAAAAAGTAGTTTTGATATTTACTTTTAAAATAGAAGCCTTAAACAAAAGGGAAAATTTCTAGGAAATTAGGTATATTCACATTCTGAAACCCCATTTCACTTTTGTGAAATCTTCTCAAGATTTAGAAGTACTGTAAATCATGTTAATGTTTTCAAAATGGCCACAAAAAAGGTTATCAATATCAAAATAGAAACTAATTCAATCTTAGCATGTTCAACTCTTACCCTGTCATCCATTCTCTCTTAAGGAGAAAATTGTCCATCCCATTCATCCAAGTTTATGATTACTCAGAGTGTCATTCTAAAATATTTGATATAAAAGATAAGGGGTCTTATTACAAGCCTTCTTACCATGATCATTGGGAAATATTTTAACCGACATTACCAACACTGCATACCAAAACAGGGTAATGGCTTATAATCATAAGACAAGGGGTCTCATCACGAGCTAGCTTGTTCGGTTAGATTACAACTAGTGAATGGCATTGTCAAACAGCTGGCCACCAAACCAGGATAGTGGCTTTTTATCTTACAAAATAATAGAAAAGGAAAAGAAATACAAAATATGAAAGCATATTTTGAATTCATTCTTTTAATCATACTCTGAAATGGATGGGATAATGGACAGTCAAATGGTTAAAAGGTATCCATATTGAAACTATGAACGTTTGCTGGTAGCAGAGGCTCTACCTATGACAAAGGAGTCAATTAAAAAGGCTATGTTGGAAAGGTTCTTTGTTTTATCATTATCAACCAATAGAGGCCAATTTAAAACTTAGAATGTATTTAATTTTAACAAGAGAAGAAATTAGCAAAAATAGCTCTTATTATATTTAGAATGTATGTATACCGAGTTATATTAGAATTTTCCTCTTTGATAAGATTTCTATATAAAGAAAGTCTAAGTATTTCAATATTTCTCAGAGATAATTGTTTCTCCCAGCGAATCGCCAATTGTTGTGTTGTACAACAACCCCCCATTTCATAAAATTTTACTTTCAAAATTATAATATGAAATGGGTCCCTTTTAGATAAAATTGGTATCAACTTATCATTCCTCAAAAGGTCCGAAAAGAAACAAAATGTTATAAACCTTTTGAGACAAAATATAAT
>APFE031711232.1:414413-438215 GCA_000404065.3 Pinus taeda
CTCTACATAAAATTCTGTGAACTTTTCTCCTGCGTACTTCTTAATTCTCATCATATTGAGAGCCATGCCATGGGTGTTTCCATCAAGTACAACATCTGTAACATATAACCATACCAGAAACATAATGCCAACAGGTACCTTCTTCATAAAATATTAAAGCACATTAAGTTTAGACTAAAGGAATGGAACCGGAAGGATTTTGTTAACATTTTTGAAGAAAAACAATCAGTGGAAATTAAAATTCTAGAACTCAACAAGGCTCTGATAAACGATGGATTTGACAAAGCCAAAAGTGAGCAGGCTGAGAAATACCATCTAGTTTGGGAAATTTTATGCAAACAAGAGGAGATATTTTGGAGACAAAAATCTAGAATTCAATGGCTCAAGGAAGGAGAACGGAACACCAGATTTTTTCACAGATCCATTATGGCTAGCAGAGCTCACAACAGAATCTCCATGATTAAAAATGAGGGAGGGGAAATTCAGACCACTCACAAAGATATTGAAGCTGTGCTGGTCCAACATTTCTAGAACATCACTCCGGATGACACTCCAGATAGGGATCAGTCCATAAGGGGAATCACAGGGCATATCCCCAAACTGGTGTCCAGAGAGGACAATTTTAACCTCAAAAGACCAGTTGAGGAAGAGGAGGTCAGCGAGGTTCTCAAAGAAATGCAGAATGGAAAAGCACCAGGTCCCGATGGTTTTAATGCTGATTTTTTAAAGCATGTTGGAATATTGTCAAAGAGGACATTGTGAATGTAGTTGAGGATTCCAGGAAAACTAAAACTATCCTTAAAGCTCTCAACACCTCCTTTATTTCCCTTATTCCCAAACATGACATAGCTCAATCTGCAGACAAGTACAGACCTATTGCCTTATGTAATGTGGTTTACAAGATTATATCCAAAGTAGTGGCTAATAGACTCAAACCTCTCCTTCCATCGTGTTGTGCCGTACAACAGCCACCCATTTCATAAAATTTTACCTTCAAAACTATAATATGAAATGGGTCCCTTTTACATAAAATTGGTATCAACTTATCATTCCTCAAAAGGTCTGAAAAGAAACAAAACATTATAAACCTTTTGAGACAACATATAATTGGTCTTATAATAAAAAATGAATAATTCTTTATTATTGCGATAAAGTGATCGCAAGATCGCATATCGCAATAACAAAGGATGCATAACAAAAGACCCATTGGTTTTCCCCGATGCGACAAGCGTGAATAACTATCGGATATCAAGAAGGTGAACAATCATAACAAAAGGCCCCCTCTCCTTCCTCCGATGTGATATCGCTATCGTCGATCGGGGAGTGTAACATGCATGCAACAAAAATCCCTCTTCTAAAAACTCCCGATGCATATTAGCGATATCGCTATCGGCGATCGAGGATTCTGCAATGACACAAATGAAACCACTCAAGCATTCCTCCGATCGCCGATTGTGATAAAGCTAAGGGCAACTTTTAAAAAGGATTGATAAGGCTTGGGTATATTGTGTTAAACTATTATTAAAATCCTTTCTCTTCCAGATAGTGATTCACTTGCGCCCAACCGCCAAAACATCAAAGCCACGCTCAAACGAATTATTCGGCGAATAAACGATATGATGAGCATTTAAATTATTGACAGGTTTAAATGGCCAATTAATGGAGTAGTTATGCCAAAATCTCTTAAGAGATTGTATCTACGGAAATATTATTTTAATCCTCCATTATTCATTGATTGATATAACTCTTCCATACTTGGTTTGCATCACCTATTCTCTACATTACGTTCATTTTATCTCTTGCGCAGAGCTCCTCCGAAGCAGCAAATTTAGGCCAAATGGAGAAGAAGTCTAAGAAATTTGGAACAGCTTTAGCTTCCGTAGTAACAGGAAAACATACCACCGATCCGGGACCAAGTAAAAAAGGATTAATCTCAAACACTACATGTCTTGGTCTCGGTAATACTAGTTGGCAGAGCATCTATAATCTGGTGGAAGTCGAAGAACCTCAAAAAACATCAGTACAAGCTAGCTCAAACCAGAAGTCCAAGGCTACCTTAAAGGATTTGGCTGATTCTTACTTACACCGGATAGCGGCTCGAGAGCAAATTCTTCCATACGCAGATGTGGGAAGGTGGGAAGTTGAGGAAATCCCAATTACAAACAGAATATTTTGCACTATCGACAGGAGAGTCTTCGGTTCATTTCAACCCAATGATTTGAGACAAATCTACCATTTTCCCGAACCAGAGAAGAAGTATAACAAAGCATTTTTGGAGAAGTTTAGAGATGAAAATGAAACTGAATCAGCACCTATACGGGAATGGAGACAGAACGCCGTGAAGCACAAGCATGAGTCCTCGGGTAAGTACTCTGTCGATTCCTTGTGTTCTCCTCATTGTTATGCTGGAGTGATGATGTGTAGGATTTGGGGGTTGCATGATTCCTCAAAACTCTCAATAGAGATGGTACTTTAATGGAAGCAGCAGTCAATAGCGAAATAATGGATTGGGGGAATATATTATCTGATAAGTTAGCAACAACTATTCTTGAGTTCAGAAACAAAACCCGCGTTACTGATAGGTTTATTCCTCCATTTTACTTTAGTGCATACATCTTAGATACTCTCTGTTTTAACTCTGAATTTCCTGTGCTGGGGTGGAGATGGACTCCACAGGACCCCATGCCCATTCATATCTATCACCAAAAGTTGTGGAAAGCCCATTATAAACACCACCTATATCAAGTTTGCAATGGATTTATGTTGCCCATTTATATGCAATTTTTGACAAACCTGCTCCTAAGATTTCCTCACAAGTAGAGATTGACTTGACAGCCTTAGGAACCTGGTTCGGAGAAGATAAATTTACATATGTAAGAGTTTTCGATAGTCATGTCAGGCCTCATGTCCTCCCCTTGTATATACCCGACAAACTATTGGCTCGAGAGATAGCATATCAGCTTACATCCGCAGGAGCTACCAAGACTCTGAGGAATTCAAAGAAGAAAGTTTGGCCTCCTTTTCCTCTAAGGTGTGGCGTTTACACTCTACATGACTATAAGCATGCAGTGAAAGAAGCAAAAAAGATAAATATACTGAATCTCGCCACTCTTCCTAACAGACGATTTGATCCAAATAAAATCGTCTATAATGTATTAGAACAGGCAAAACTCACTAAGTTTGAACATAAAGAAGATGAGTTTGATGACCTATTCTCTTTGACCGAGTCATTATTTCAGGTTCAAGCACTAGATAAAATGAGATATCACGATGACGGGTTAGTCGAATTTAACAAACTTAGAGAGCAGAGGTTGCAAACTATGCCTCTAGATTTGTTAGCCATTGCCCCGATGACACAGTCAAGCGAGCCTGAACAACGACTTACCAACGAACCTCCTGCTACATCAGAAATTTTTGAAGAAGTCCATAGAAAAGAGTAGGAGGAACTCCAGAGGAAAGAATAGGAAGAAGTACAGAGGAAAGAACAAGAGGAAGTGCAGAGGAAAGAGCAAGAGAAAATACATGAGGAAGAACTGAAAAAGGAGCAGGATAAGAGCAGCAAGGATGTGAATGTCGATACCTAGATTGACCCGAGATTGCTCCAGGAATGGCAGCAATTCGACTCAATCATAAGCAATCTAGAAAGCTCAAGAGATGCCGATATATCCAAAGCAACTGATACACAGGATACAACATCAAAAGAGGTTCCAAGCGAAGGAACCAGTGGTCTACCCCCACTACAGACTTAGAAATAATTCCCAAAGATCCTTCAGATCAAATCATTTTGCAGGTGGAGGATATACCTCCATTGGATGTCTTTTACAGCCCAAAGCACAGGGCCGTAGTAAAGCGACAACGGAAAAGGAGAAGGATTGATCAACCTTCCCTATTCCTTGAACAAACAGTGATAGCCAACGTAGTTTGGAAGGAGGAGTTCGATCCTTCCGATGACTTAACAATGTTTTCCCAGTATGTTGGAGCCTATTTGGCGGCCACCATGGAAAAGGCATCGGAAGTGAGTAATTTGTTAAAAGAAAAAGACCAGGCGATCATTTTGTTACAAGCACATCTATCGGAGGCACAGCGGAAAGTAGAACAATTAGAACGACAGTTGTCAAAGTAGTAACAATTAAATAATCAACTGAACAAGCAGTTACATGAAGAGAAACGGAGGATAGATTTGAGTGCGATTCAAAAGCAGAAAGAATTTTTGGAGGCATTGGCAAAATTGAAGACGATGAATGAATAGATGATAAAGACAAAAGATGAGCAAATTGCTCAATTATCACTTCAAATAGAGAAGTTCAAGAGTCTTCTGCAGCCTGCTGATTTCACGGCAGAAGCATTACAGATTAATAAGGCACTGGTAACACAAATAAGATTATTGTGTCACAAAATTTCTCAAGTTGAACCCCTGTGTGACATAACATCATCAATAATGGATAAATCAGTCGATGCTAGACAGGACTTAGAGCAGGCCGACGAGACCTTAATAGATTTTCTTACTTGGCAGGACACTAATGAGGGACAGGCAACAAATTTGCCTAAACTCCTAGAATCCCATAAAGAAATTCTATTCATGGAGTGGCAGTCCCTATTGATGAAGGCAGAGAGAGCAGTTTATAGATGCAAATTATCCACAAGTAATTTGATTGAATTAATTAAAAATACTCTCTATTTATCTACTATGATCTCTCAATGTACACCAGGTAAATTACTATCGGCTAAAATATTGGAGCAATTATGTTATCAAGAGCTGGAAAAGAATGGGAGATTGATCACAGGTATTAAAAGTTTAACTTGGGACACCTATTGGTTGTTCATACTAAAACCATACAACCAGAGAGCCACCCTCAGGTGCCTAACAGATGCAATCGGGTGTATCATTCCCGATATACACGATGCCACCTATTCGGCTCAACTCAATTCTTGTCTCAGCCGCCCTCAAGAAGTGGAACCGATGCTAGCGATATGCCAACTCAGGTCAAAAGAGAAACAACCATAGTGATGAATCATGCTGCCGACTACCAGATTGCTATGGAGTATATATTCAAGATCAACTTATACCAATTTAGTAGCATTTTAATTTTGTAGTTAGTTAGTTTAATTAAGTATTTATAGACCCTTTCATGTATTTAGAAAGGGTCCTAAGTTTTTGTATATGACTTAAACCTGAAGTTGCACTACTATACTTTAGGTATATTTTTTTATAAAGATTGGGCCAATTATTCCAATTTTGATAACGAAGCTTTTATATGGATGTGCACTACTGCCTTTATTTAAAAGTATCTCTGAGTCGAAAGAAGGAATTTGAATTGCGATTAATGTTGGGAATGGTTTGCAGCTCATATGGTACTACTATCTATGTTTGAATTCATTCTTTTTATGTGAATTGTTATTTGATCATTCTTGCTATTATTGAATATATGCATGTGTTTTTAACAACATTCTTTATACTTTTCCCTATTGGATTTACAGCGTGCTTTTCTTCTAATATACATGTATCAGTAATATAAAAAGACAAGTGTAACAATGTTTTATTAATTTACTTTGTTCAACTATTTGAACAAACAGCAATATTATTATATATAGAGGAATGTCTATGTTTATTGAATAGAGTCATCTATATGCCTATTGATGAACAGAGATCATCAAACGTTGCACTTAAGAATAGAAGCTTCCCGGGATAGAATAGTTGTTTCTATTTTTTCTTTTTATATTAAGTCATTCATTCATTATCACTTATTAGAAAAACAGTCACTCATCCATCCCTTTTTATTCATCACTGGGAAACTGGTCCCATTATATCCAGTCGGAGCCACCATCCCGAACGGAAAAGGAGTTGTATTAAGGTCCGGACCGGGTAGTTATCCCTCAATGTTGATGCAACGATTTTCGAGGCATCAACACTACCTCGCCCCATAGAGATCTCTGCAAAACTAAGCCTCATTCCCCGGACCCAAATCTACCTTTCACATTTGAGCCAACAAAACATCACCAAATTTAATCAAACTCTTCTGCACACATACCTAGCCTAAAATTAGTCTTTACATCACTCATCTCAAGCCTCATTGATCATATTTTGCTGAGATTAACAAGGAGAGAGCCCTCTCTTGACCTGGTAGGGCTAGCTACCAGGTTAAGTGTGGTTTGATGTTATCCTAGATCCCACCTTTCTCAGCTTAAGGTAGATTTAGGGACTAACACTGTTGTAGAAACTGTAGGAATTACAATCTGTGGAGTGGTGGCCAACTCACTCTCTTTAGACTGTATCAAATTATCCATTTCTTTCTATGTTTCTTTTAGTTGTTCATTTAGCTTAAGGACTAAGTCCATAAGCTCTTCCTCCTTTTGAGTTTCCAAAACTTCAACTCTATGAGGATGATTCAGGGTAGGAATCTAGAGCTACTTTTTCAGTGTAGCTATGTCATCTTTTTCTTCTTAATAAATTTTTTTGTAGCTTTCACATCTTTGGGATCATGGCCCAGTTCTATGACTAAGTCCTATAGGGACTTTATTCTTGTATCTTTGGCCTGTGAAGAGGCCTTCTCTAACTGGAGTTGCTCTGATGGTTGCTACTCTCCTGGCACATGTACAAATGAACCTTAATAAAGTCTTCTTTCTAAATCAATCAATACATTATTGACAGCAACTTCTGTGCTATCTTGGTCTACCAAAGTGTTTTCCACCCATTCAAGTCGATTAGCATATTGTTCGATTTCAGGAATCCTATGGTGGATGTAAGGAGATAATTTGTTCTTTTGTCTCCTATTGCAAATGAACTCTAAAGGGTCATAATTCTAGATTAAACTTTGTTTCAGTTTTAGCGTTTGGAGGATTTCTTCTACTTCCTTTCCTGCTTCCTTATTGTTACATATGAAGGGGCTAATATGATATTTTATCCTAAGTTGAGATTTCTTCTTGGCCTTCACAAAGTGCACCTCATATGAATTAATCATTTGCCTGTAGTACTCTATAGCAAACAATCTCATGGGGAGGTATCTGGGCAATTTGTAGGGAGCCAACTCAGATCCATATATTCTGATTTCGGTGTGGTTTTGGTATAAGTACCAATATCCCACTCTATATTTTTTGGAAAACTATAGGACCCTCTTGATATCTGCACTAATTCTGGGGGGAGGGCTTCCTAATAACATAGTTGCCACTGGGTGCACAAAGAGATCTATGAAATCAGTATAAGAATATTGAGAGTCATGTAGGTGGACTAATGAAGTCTAAAGACCATTGATCTAGGTTTTCCTCCAGTATCAAGCTTTTGGAGTGTGATTGAGAATTTGTCAGCTTGGTAATAAAGGAAAAGATGATATAAAACTGAATAATTTTTGAACACTCTTTATTTATCCAACCTCATGAATTTATCATGCATTTTGTCAGCAATGAACTTAGCATAGTCAAACCTAATGGCTGGGGGTTGCCCAGGAGAGTAGATGGACATAAAGGCTATGATAATTCAATCAACAAATTCACTTGTACTCTGGCCTAACACACTAGATATCATTTCTATGATGTTTCGACCAAGATCAGAGAACGTAGTCCACATGTAAGGAGGAGGGTCCTTTGGAATGTATTGTTCGTACCTAATTAAGGTCTGGTATAACCTAACAAGTTTGAATTAGGTGAGTGTAGGGTATCTGTTAAGCAAATATCCAATAGAAAGAGGGGTTAGGATTTGGCTTGGTTGTAACTACAACATTTCATTTATGGACTCAGTAGTGATGGTAAATAATACAGAATGATCAGCGGTCATCACTGCCCTTTGGTTGGGATTATAGTTCATATGGCAGTAATGGATAATCTCTGGGAAAATATGAACTCAGGGGAACTAGTATTTGGGTAAACCTGATTCCCAAAGTCCTATGTAGTCTGCATGGTTTAGGTACTCGTCTCTGTACCTGCAGTACAGTTTCAAAGGGGATTCTTGGACAAAGGTATCTTTAATCTGAAAATATTTATCTGCTAATGGGAGATGGTCTAAATCCCTATGAGGAGTAGAAATGGGCATGAAATTCAACGCAATTGGGGCATCCATCCTCTATTCTTGTGGATTCAAGGATGGGGGCAAAGGGTTTTCAGTGAAGTTGGGAAAAATTGTCTAATTCAGGGTATTTTGGAGTCACTAGGCAACTTATCTTACTAAATTGCTTAGTAATTTGAAGCAATTTTAGTTCAGGTTTGGGAATAACACAAGGTTTCTCAGCGAATTTGGGGTAAATACCTAGTTTTGGCTTTTAAACGGAGTAATGGCGACTGTACAGTGTTTGTAGGAAGTAGACGCGATTGAAAGGTGGTCTGGAGTTTCAGCAACTTCAGTAAGTTTGTAGTTGGATGTAGGTTAACAATTGCACATACTCTGGTGCTTGCATGGAGGTATGAGAGGTATTTTTCACAATAAAACAAAAAACAATGAGTTTTTTAGTTTTATTCGTAAAGTCAATGATTTTGGTGGGTACACTAGGAAAAGGACACTTGGCATTAATCAACGAATGTGACATTTTGTCATTTAGCAGGAGGCAGTAAGTGAGATCATATCGCTGCTTTTGGGATAAAGTGGTTTTTGGGGGAGGCCGCCCGATGCTATTCATTGGGCGCCATGTAGCAATGGGGTGAATAGCGAAACCACCCATATGAGGCGAGTAAAGGTCGGCCTTCGGAGGCCACCTGATATGAGCGTCGACCATTGGATCAAAAGGGGTCAAATTGCATGGTGATCGGGTTGATGATTTGATATGAAGTTTAATGGAGGGGCTCGAATAGGTTTTAATGCGGAGGGATTAATTAATTCTAAGTTACGGAGGTTTAATGACGTCGAGAGTGATTTCATTGGCGGGGTTGATTATTAATTAACCATTGATTGATTAATTAATTTATTTTATTCGGTGGTGGGTCATGGTTATTAATTAGTCGCTAAACGACTTAATTAATCCCTTAATTATTCACTAATAGAGTTTATGTTTCAAACCTTTAGGCGGGATATTAACATATGGGTTTTTAATAAAATATATGGGAAAGGGGTATTTTTTTGGATTTAATAAATAAAGTTAGAATTTAGTATGAAATTAAGGCGGAAAAATGAAGTGCACTAAGTATAATGTGTAAATGCGCATTTGTGGGTTTTTGTGGAAAAGGGGTTTGCTTGGGGGTGATTACTTTCCCTAGGAAAATGGTGCTTTTACCTTAATAAAAGGGATTTTTTAGGGGAAAATGAATGAATTGAAGGGGGTGAATGTTTGTGAGGGGGCTTTTAGTACTTAGACACTATACGTTATTGGGCCGAGGGTCCGGTCCCTCCAAAAGTCAGAGAAATGCTTTGAGCCCCTTTAACTTAAGGTTTTAGGTACTTTTGACTTTGCTTATGGGAAATTAGTAAAATTAAAAGTAAAATGAATGGGGAAATTAATCACTTGACTTTTTTTAAATGATCAATTATCATCCATACTTTAGCAACTTGATGATGAAGGTACATGGTATGATTTTATCTAATCAATCATCATAATTCTGCAACCATGCAACTAGTTACCCATCTACTCATCCTACCATTTTTTCTACTCTTTATTAGAGTGCACTTAAGCTGGAAAACCATTATCAAAACATTTCTTTTCTTTTACAATATAAATCTATAGAAGTCTATCCTTATTACATCTAAGGGCATAGATTAAACTGTTAAGCTCCTTTTATTTACTCTACCTATCTACTTATCTGCCAATATTAGACAATTTGGTTAGGTTTTATTCTCTATTTCTAAGTATGATTTTCAAAACATGGTATAACCAAGATTAAACTGTTCAATTACCATGGATTGTGGAATGAATAACAAGTTTCACACAATCATTATTATGCAGAAAAATAATTAGTAGTGGCATTTGGACTTGCACACTTTCATTGTCTTTTTGTTTCTGGGGTTCATATTTTCATCTTTTTTTACCTTTTTCTTTATTCGTTTTTTCCTTTTATTTTTCTTTTAGGACATATCCTCTTTACATTTTTTTTTCTTTGAATATGGAAAACATTTGTAGAAAGCAAAGGTATGTACATATTACAGTTTTGACCTCAGGCATTCAAAAATTATGACTACTATTGGTATAGGAACATAACAAAATCCACATATACACCAGAACATTTACACATAATATGTCAAGGAGAGAACCTCTTATTAATGAATTCAAATGCCAACCTGGGATGGGACTACTACATTCCAATCGACCATAGAATGGTTGAGCCAATTCTCTCTTCAACCATTCACCCATGTTCCATATTCTAAGCATGAATGTGGGACTCAGACCAAAAGAATCATTCAGGGCATCCCAAGGGTAAACCACCTCACCCTCATCAATATAAACTAGGTTTTACCGCAATCCACACTGGATCACTAGGCCAAAACAAGCATGGATGCCACCAGATTTTTCCACCTACACTATGAGGAATTTTCCTATCTCCTAGTCTCTCAGGCTTTACTGTAATCCACAGTCCGATCCAGGGATCACTAGGCCCTAACTAAGACTCCACCCTCTAAGATTTACAACATATCTTGCCATTGACCGGAAAGGATTCCTAGGCCTAATCAAGGGCAACCACCTCTAGGATTTATCATATATCTCGCCATTCACTGGTCGAGGATTCCTAGGCCCACCGAGACAACACAAAATTTGAATTTACCCCAATCCACAATCTAGTTCAGGGGTTACTAGGCCATGTGTTCTATTATTAAGAGATCCACCTCACTTAGCTACGAATCCATCTGGAAATACATCTTAATCAAAACATGAGAAGCCCGTCACACCATGGCTATCTGGAAATGGCAAGGATAGGCTAAAAACAATGTCACACCTAGCAAAACCCATGCCATAACAACAAAGAATCACATGCAATACCATGCATTCCAAATCTAGCAAGGAAAACACACCTGCAAATTGATACCTGCAAAGAATCATGTTGTAAGTTCTTGATCTTTCTCTTCCTCGCTTTCTCCTTTTTTTCCTCTTTCCTTCATTGCTTTTCTTTATCCAATGCCAAAGTTCTCCAAGAAAATTCCAAGTGTCCAAGAGTGTGTGTGTGTGTGTGTGTGAGAGAGAGAGAGAGAGAGAGAATAATGAGAGAGCTCCAAAAATGAACTGACAAAAGGTACCAAAATATTCTCATAAGCCTTTTTATTAATGTGGTCTTTATTTTCTTCATTTTCCTTGTGAAATGAAACATGTGACCTTTCACCTCCCTTTTCTCCTAATTTCCATTATTTTCATAAATAAATGTGCCAAAATGCCATTTTTCCTTTCCAAAGCCTTAGCCATTACATTTTTCAATTTCCTTAGCCATAATAAACCAAATGAACACCCACACTAGGATGTCTTTTCCAACATTCAACTTGGAATAAGTTTCCCATCAACCGTGGTTATTATTTTGCCTTTATTAACTTTTATACATGGAAGTTTTCACCAAGGTTGTTACACATGATTTCAATTGGCTCTAGGTCTCCTATTGAATTGCCTCTCTCTACTAATGAGGTTACCTTGTAATTTATTTGAATTCCTTAACCCTATATAGATAATACCTACAAATGAATTCTAAAAAATAAACATAAATTATATAATTGAAAGAACAAAAAATCAACACAGATATTTTTCTCCTAGAACCCAAAACTAGTCAAACTAGATTGATTTTTCATTATATTCCTTTGAATGTTACAATACATTGTATACATATCAAAGTATTCATAAACGCCCAATCCATTAACCCTGGATTAGAACATAATCATAGTTCCTTTGACCAGATCTACAAAACCATCATGCGTAAAACCATGTGCAAACCCATGCACCATACCATTAGTGGGTCCACGAAAAAAAAAATAGGACACAATCCTAAACCCCATGCAAGGGGGTACTTCCCCCTGCAATCACCTGCCAATCCCAATGCAATGTATCACACATGGGGCTAGCTGTGGAAAGAATATAACACATACCCAACATTATTGTTGGAGTTTCCATCATTGAAGAGAGTCCTTTCTCTTGTTCATCTATAAGGTCAGATTAAAGTGATTCAAACCTTAATGGTGAAAAATACAGGCTCACACACTTGGTCACAACGATATAGGTGCTTTGAATATTCTATATTTTCTAAACATGAGTTGGTTAAAAAGTTGTGGTGTTTGAAGGGAAATGGTTTTAGGATGCCTTGTCATTTATAAAAAATGATAGACACAACAAAGAAGGGGGGATGAGTGTTTAAATTAATAATACAAGTGATCTATGCATTCAAGAAGTATCTTCCATGTCATTAATGTGTATCTACTTAACAAATTCAAAGTGTGTAAGTTCATAGTTCATTACACCATTATCATTTAGACATGTTTTTATTTTAATTTTTTTCCATCTATGCGCAAGTAGGAAAAATGATGGCTTTTGCTATTATGTCCTAAGCTTAGGTAAGAACACCTATCATGATTATTGTTTGATAGAGTAGCCACACATCACTTCCTGCATTATTTTTTCCTCATGTTTGAGACTCATGCAAGTAACACTCATCATGATTGTTATCTGATAAAGAAACTGTTAGAGTCAGTATTTGTATACTAAAATCAATGATCAACACTCCTATTTTATATCATATTAGGGTCCCATTCTGAAATTTTTGTCATTCCACCTAGGTCCTCATTCAAATTTTATTCACTGATGGTAGCCCTATGTCAAAAGCCCTACTCTCTCTCAAAAATCAATATTTTCTTGCCCACCTTCTTGTGTGTTACTGAGCATACATTGATCATAAAAGCGCATTTCATCATGTTTTGTGTAATTCAAGTCCACATGGACTCTATTCATTCAAGGTCCCATTAGGTCACTACGTTTCATTATTTCAAGGTCTAATAATACTCCATTTCACTGGATAAAGCCAGCAAACGGTATGAGAGTGAGAAAAACATTTAAAGAGGATTGGAAAACATGTAATTATGCTTGTCCAAGTTCTAATTTTCATTCCATGTATCAGTTTTAGTTTAGATTGTAATTTTATTCTAAGAACAGAAATGTAATATTTTTTCTAATTTATGTAGTTTTATGTTCATTATATGTAATAAGTTACTATTCCTACACTATCAACTCAAAAAGCTATGTTCCAACTTCATCCAAGAAAATTCAAAGGTGAAAAGTGCCAAAACTCCAACATCATCCACCTGCAAAAAAAAAGTTAGAGTGTAAAGGGAAATTAGGAAGCATTTCAAAAAGGAGAAGTGAAACATTAGAAAGTGGGTTTTTAAAGCTAAATATCAATTCCACTCAAGTATAAAGGCCTTCCTACCATCTAACCCAACTCCATTTTCCTCCTATTACTTCTTGAGAAAAACCCAAAGCAGCATTCCTCACGATTTTTGGCAAATTCAGAAAAATAGAGGTTGGCATTGCACACGGGATGAAGGCACTATGCACAAGCTAAAGGTGCTAGGCTGATGACATTGTGCATAAAGCAGACTAGCGTTGTGCACCGGTCAAACTTCATCCATAGGCTCTCAAACTTCAAGCAAATGTTCCAAGCCCTCAACACATGGTTTCTAAACTTGATAGCAAGTAATTAAAGCCATGTCCATCCCTCCTTACATCTCTCAAAGTCATAAACTCATGCTATGAATTTCATGGTGTGAAATTTGGAATTCTTAAGACTAGCAAACCCTAGCTTCTTTCCTACACCGCCAAAACTATTACTAAGCCCTTACTACCCTTGCCACATCACAATAAACCCCTTCCCTACCTCTATGTTGCTAAATACCTATCCCAAATTTATTCTCCCTTAAACCCTAAGTCCTAGAAAACAAATTCCTAGGCAACCTCTACCATAAAGCTGTAATTTAATTATCATTCCCAACTCCCTTGACATTTTCACCTCATTTCACCTCCCACAATTCTATAATCCCTCCCCTCATCTCCTCAAATTTTTATAGCCCTATCCCTATTCCCTAGACCTATTTCTACTTCCCATTCCCACCTACCTTATCCCTAGGGTTTTAAGCAAAAAGAGAAAAAATACATCATGGTGGAAGAAAACATAGATATTTCAGAAGAGGGAGAAACAAAAGAGAGGAGACGACAAAAAGGAGGAAAAATCTTGAGGTTTGAACCTACCAACACCAGATAATTAATGATCTCGCCTATGATAGTCACTTCTTTCAAGCATATGGGATGTTTTGATTTTTGTGTAATGGTACAAAGAGTTCGAAGTCATCATGTTTTGACTAGAGTTTTCATTTCAAATCTTAAGGACAATCAAGTGACCCTTACTGGTGTAACCTTCACCATATCTTCAGCCATTATCGATGTTGCTACTTCAGTGTCTAATGTGGGTGAAAGGTGTTTTAAAGCTAAAAACCTAGATTATTAGTATTATGAGCCATACTTGAAGCCTCGATACAGAAATGAGAGAAAGAGATTTTTCCCTTTTAGCCACCTTCTTGATACATATGCTCCCATGATGAAAATCATCATGAAGTATTACACTTGTGAAGGCGGATTTTCCAGCCTCTACACATACCATATCAGATTTCTCATGCGCTTCACAAGACTCAGAATGCTAAATATCCCTTATTATTTGTTTAGGAGCATTGAGAAAATGGCATACACAGTTCAGGGAAAAAGGTATGAGAAGCAAACGAATAGTCTTTTTCATCACTCTCTGATCAAGATCATTGTCCTCCATCACCTTAATTAGTTGAACATCTCATAGGGAACTTTCATTTCCAATGATATTTTCACTGATCCAAAACCTCCACATGCTAAAGATATGCCTTCTTCATCTCATCCCACTGATCATCATGCTGAAGACATATCCCCTCCATCTCAGCCCACTACATCTATCCCTCCATCATCTCAGCCTAATTCACCATCATCATCACCATTGTATGATAATGCAGGGTCACCTAGCAGAGATGAGGTCATCAATCCTATGAGGGAAGATTTGGGCACATTGTCATGTATTTATCAAAGAGGTCATAGGCAGGTGTTTCACCCACAAATTGTGGGAGGGGCCCTGCCTTCTTCATCAGTAAAGTAGGTATAGAAGGGGAAGCAAAAGATCACATAGACTGTTGTTCATGAGCAAATTAGGCCAAAGGATGAGGACCTACATGAGATAGAAACAAAGTTTGACCTTGTTGACTTGGATCATGATGATGATCATGAAAGAAAAAGCTTGATCATAAAAGAGAAAGAAGCCCAAATCAAGAAATTGAAAACTCAATTGGAAAGAGTTAAATATTTCATTTCATTTCTTGAGCAAGAAAACCAATAATTGAAGACAACACTGCCAATCATGGAGGTGGACCTTCTCAAAGCCAAAAGAGAAGATACCAAGGCTAAGGCCTTACTTGATGAATCATATGGAAAATATGGTGATCCTGATGAGCTGGAAGAACAAGTGCCAAGGAAGAGGCCAAGAACCAAAGGCCTAAATAGAGCATTTGAATTAGAGAAACAAAAAGAAGCTGAACTAGAAAAGGAGCTTACCCTAAATGAGCAATTGGCCATAATGATCAATGAAAATAGGGAGCATTAGATTGAGAGGGTGAACAACCATATTGAAAATCACCTAGACAAGGCTAAAAGAGATAATGACATACAGAGGAGGACGAAAAAGTATTATTGCCAAAGAAGCCAAATAGCAAGGTCAAAACTCAAGAAAGTGAAGTCAAAGCTTGAAAACATAAACGTCCAAGAGGAGAAAGGAAAATTGGAAATCCTTTCTAAGGCCTCTTTCCATGCTTAACACACATCATCAACAGCTCATACACCAATTTGATAGGATTCTGAGCACTTTTTGGCATTTTTGGGTTCTTTTTATGCAACATTGGATAGTTGTGGCATAGTTGAACTGACCTATATGCAACCCCCTAGGAATTATGCATCTTCTATAGGCCTCAAAATAGAAAATCAAGACCACCATTGGATTCATAAGTCCATGAGCATACAATTTTGACTATTTTCACACCCAAATTGGACAATTTGACAGGCAAAATGGCCAAAAACACCACAAAAATCACCTTTTTGCCCTCTTTTTTAGCTAGGCGCTGCACACAGAAGAAGTTTAGGGAGATTGACTTTTTTAAGGCTCAAAACTCATCATTTTTTGGAACCAAGTGCATTTATAGAAATTATATAGGATAATATTTCCAATGAGCTATCCTGAGCTCAATTTGGACATCAAAAACCCCTTCAAAAATCAGCTAGAAGAAGGTGTTGCGCATAGAACAAATTGCCTGATTTTTTCACTGTTTTGCTCCAATTTTGATTTTCATCCTTGGGAGTCAATTTTTACTAATGTAAGTGATATGGTATAATTATGGTATTTTAATATTACCTAGGTTTAAATACAATAGGTTAATATTCTCCATCAAGTCAGATGAACCAGTTTCAATGTAATTAGGGATGAGTCAATTTGACCACCCTACACTCTAGATATCAGTTCAAATTTTGGTGGAACTGCTCTTCCTCTCATGGATTCAGCTCCTAAGGTTAACAGGAGTTTTTTTTTATGTCTATATATTCCCTTTATTTACCATTTTATAGGTTGGACTCAGTTGGATGTTGTACTAGTGATCAAAGACATTCTTGTATTCAAACTTTGGCATGGAATATATTGGATGAGTTGCAGCTATTTTGGTGGGATTCCTATGGCATGGTATTTTGACATTGTTTCTTATTTAGTTACATGTGTGTGAATGTTTTTTATTTTCCATGAGCCATTTCACTTCTAAAGATGTTTTATTTTCAAGTATGATAAGCGGAATTCATCTCCTCTGCTCTGTTTTGGGAAAATCATCATAATTTGTTTCATTTCTTCAGTTTAAAAAGAATTCATGATTCCATGCTCTTTTTAGCACATCATTAGTCTAAGCCATTCCATAAAGATACTATGAATTGTTAAAGTACTTGCCTACCTTGCCCCATCAGATGTCTACAATTTAAATTTTCTTTTACCTTGACCTAATTCACTCATCCAGTGATTACCCCAATCAAATCAAATCAAAACCTTGAGCTATTATAACTAGCCTAAAACCCTAATCCATCCAGATCCCTTGGTTGTGATTCTTTGGAGAGATCCCTCTTTGGCTTGGTAGGGCTAGCTACCAAGTCAAAAGGTTCATCTATGGTTACCTCAGCTGGACTCTTCCTCAGCCTTGGAGATTCAAAGGAGTGATAAACATACTGGCGTCGTTGTCGGGGAATGAAAGATTCATTTTCCCTTGGTGTATGACAAGTTTTCATTGGAATTTTGTCCTTTGGATGATAAGACTAAGTTTCAAAAAGGATGATTCCATAATTGTAGTGTCAATATTGTAGAGCTGGCTTCGAGGAGACAAATAAGATCAAATTATGCATCCTAATCCAACTGATTCAGTTGAAGATATTCAGATATTGTTCAAAAAGCGAAGAAGTTTACAAATCACAAGTTCAATCAAAACTCATTCCATTGGTAAGTACTTGATCGTTACTTGTTAAAATTTTCTATTGAAAGAAATTCCTTGATGGTGAAGTTTGAACCTTTCTTTGTTCTGCTCAAGTCTGAAATCTTTTACCTTACATAGTCTTTGACCCTGTTAAGATTTTGGCTATGAAAAGATATACCAAATCAAACCATGACCCGAAACCTCCTTCTCCTTTTGATGATCCTGAAAGATTGTTAAGAAAACCTAAAGTTCCTTTCCTCGAGACTAAAAGCATAAAGTTGGAAAGGACCACTTCCTTGCCAGATCAAATACTGAGTATTGAGTATATTCCTTTTGATATTAAATTCGAGATATCACTATTTCATTCGAAGTCCGAGTCTTGTCTTATAGAGGTAGTGCTTGATCCCATAAATTTTGATTCATACTTACCCACCTCAAAATATTTGTTTAATCAACCCTCTGCTACATCCCAATTTCAAAACTTGAGCATGGGGTTTGGTCTAATTTTGAGAAACTTCAAAGCCTAGCTGATCAATTACAAATTATTGTGGAAAAATATTATATCCAGTATCAACTTGAAAGCTTAGATACTGTTATATCCTCTACTGCACCTCCAAAAAAAAATTGTATCTGCAACTCCATATTCATCCCAGCCAACTCAACCCATAATCCCTGTACGCCCTCCCCCAGTAGTCATGGCGAGATTTTATCCCTTACAATTACCTGGTTAGTTGGCAACTTTACCTCAGACCTATGGCCAAAGACTTTCTCTTTTTGATGGCAGTCCAGGAATCACAGCACAACAACATATAGACAAGATGGATGGTTTCATTGATTTAGAGGAGGTTGATGAAGATGATGCCAAAAGGAGACTAATGGCTCAAAGTTTTTCTGGAGATGTGAAGAAATGGTTTTGTGGTTTGGAAGCTTGCTCCATTGATACTCCTCAGAGGCTAAATGAGTTTTTCTTAGCTAGGTGGAAGGAAAAGAAGAATCGATTACAGATATTGGAAGAATACAATACATTAAAAAGGAATCCTAACGAGATGGTTCAATTGTTTACTATAAGGTTCAATCAGTTCTTTGATTCCATTCTATATAACATGAAACCTCCACCTGATTTTTCACTTCAACATTATCCGGATGCCTTTGATCTAGAGATGGCTTATCAACTGAGGGAAAGAGATCGTGCCACTCTAGAAGAAATGAAAACTAATGTAGTGAGCATGGAAGCAAAATTGATAATTAAAAAGTCTTAGTTGAAACATGAGAAACCAAAGAAGAAAGTAACAATCAAAGAAGAACCCTTTTCTTCCATAAATCTCAAACTAGATGCTCTGATTAGAACCATGGAGAGGATGGTTGACTAAATGATAAATTTGGATAGACAGCAGGAGCCAAAAGTTAGGAATCTGAATTTCAGAAACCAGCAGCAACCTCAATGCAAGATAAAACAAAGAGAGTAGAAATATCCTGAAGTATCAACATCTCAGCAGCAAATTCAGACACCCTTGTAGCATAATTATTCTCAAGGAGAATAAGAGGATGAAATAGACCCAATTGTAGAAGAAAACCACTTCTTTAGGGAATCTTACCATCCCATTTTCTTGACTAAAAATGAGAAGTATGTCGAGAAGACAAACAAACCTAAAGATGAATACAACATACTGGCCAATGACTATGCATTGGAAACCTAATCAGATGATTATCAAAGAGGATACTTGAATGCACTTAGCTCTTAGCAGAAGAAATATTCCTTGAGAAATAGAGATGTCTCGATCACTTCCATTCAGAAAAGGACATCGCAGTAGAAGGATACCCAACCGAAGACAATTCCTCAAGGTAATCAAAGTAAAGGCAAAGAGCTAGCAGTAGCTAACCAAAACAAAGTAAATCAGCTGTCTA
Organism: Pinus taeda; assembly: GCA_000404065.3. Classification (NCBI taxonomy): domain Eukaryota; kingdom Viridiplantae; phylum Streptophyta; class Pinopsida; order Pinales; family Pinaceae; genus Pinus; species Pinus taeda. The sequence continues at coordinate 433,759 of APFE031711232.1, forward strand.
CAAGCAATCCAAACAAGTACCATGACAGTCAGAAGAAATATCAGACATAAAAATATCTGCCCGAGAAAAGAGACACCATCCAAAAAGAGGTAGATAAATCTAGCTCATTCAATTTAGAAACTAAAATTTCAAAGTTGAAAGTGTCAATCCCTCTTACTGAACTTGCCAAAAATAGCCATTACAAGTATGATATAGTTAAAATGCTAAAAGTTCACCCTATGTTCGATATGGTTAATGTTGAAGATGACCAAAATGAATTGATTTTTGGTCCAGCCATAGGTGGTCAGTCAGAAGATAGTGAGGTTCCTCCATTTTACTTGAGTTTAAGAATCCACTAGTACATTCTTCATAACTCCATGCTTGACTCCAGAGCCTTCCATAATTTAATGCCCAAGCCCATCATGGAAAATTTGGGTCTAGATATAACTCATGAATACCATGACTTGTATTCTTTTGATTCTGGTAAGGTCCATTGTCTTAGTATAATAAAAGATTTGGTAGTAACCCTCAACCAAATCCTAGCAAAGAATTTCTTAATGGATGTGGTGGTAGCTGATATACCACCATGATTTGTGTTAGGTCCCTATGCTACTAGTGTAACCCCTTATTTTTATTAGTACAAACCCATTATTATATTTCTGTGCCCATGTAGTCCCCATATTGTTATTATCATGCCCCATAGAAGCCCACTATTGTTATTATTGTGCCCTTACATTGTTATTGTTGTGTCGGCTCTGATTATATTATGACCCCTTAGACTCCTATATATAGAAGGGAGGTCTTGTCATTTGTATCATCCAAGAATTATTCATTTGTGTAATGTAAAGGAGGTTGTCCCCTCAAAGAGGCTTATTTTGAAGGTGTTCATCTCTCTTTTCTATCTTTTTGTGAGTTGATTTCATAACAGTTTGGTATGTTATTTTCAAGGTCCTAGGGAGTGAAACTAAGAGGCACACTACAGTTAGACTTCTCCTATGCCACTATTCTGGTTTTCAGACAATTGAGGAAATTGTATCGAGAAAACAAAAAGAAATTCATGATAACTAGAAAGGAGAGGCTGAATAATCTCCAATAAATGTTGTACATATAGATTTAGAAGCATTTATCTTATATAATGATAGTGGACTTAATGATGTAGATAATCATATTGTGGAAATAAAAGATGTACCAGATATTTCCTATTATATAAGGACAATTTTAGATCAGGAAAACGAAGAGTTGCCAAGTTCATCAGAATAACAATTAGAGAAGGTAATGGAAAATTCAGAACAACTTGAAGAGAAAGTTCAGAAATTTGACCCAAAGCAGAGACCAGAGTTACAACCCTTGGAAGAGGAGCATGGCCTTTGGACCATGGACTTTGATGGTGCTCTCGAGAAAGATGGGGCAGGAATTAGAATTTGGATCCAAAGTCCACATCATCAATAAGGTGAGGTCCTTTAGAATGTTAGATTATGCTCATACAAGTCAGCATTTGATTGCACTAACATTGAGGCGGAGTATGAAGCACTGATCATGGGCTTAAAGATATTGAAAAGATTGGGTGCATGAAGGATTTCAGTGTATGGAAATTAAGAACTTGTGATCAAGCAAGTTAAAGGTGAATATCAAGCTCACCATCCTCGGATGAGACAATATAGAAATGTTGTTTTAGATATTTTGAGAATGCTTCTGGAATATACACTTTCGGTTGTACCAAGGAGTCAAAATCTTATGGCAGATTCTTTGGCTACAGTTGCAAGCAATTTTAAAATCCCCATATTTTCAAATAGGAAATTTGAGATTCATGTAAAGCATCGGCCCTCTATTCCTGACAACTTGTGATATTGGAAAGTATTCAAGGACGACAAGCAGGTAAATAACTTTCTCTAGAGTGAAGGAGAGTTTGAGAATTGTTCCATGGATGAATTTTACGACAAGGATGATCAAGTCATCAAGGCATCTCAAAGAAAAAGGTCTTGTACCTTTGGAAGACTTGTTTGAATAGGATGATGTAGCAAGGAAGCCTACATTGGTTCCTATGGAGAAAGGTGTCAAAGACATGAACATTGAAACAAAAGACAAACCAAAAATGATCAAGTTGTCCAAAACATTATCTCCCGAAGTAAAAGAAAAATATATTCATTTATTGTTTGAATTTTCTGATGTTTTCACGTGGTATTATGTAGAGTTAAAGGAGTATGACAAGAAAATAATTCAGCATACCATCCCAATTAAACCGGATCAAAAGCCCTTTAGACAAAAGCTAAGAAGGATTAACCCAAGGTTACTACCATCCATAGAAAAATAAATTAACAGACTTTTCAAGGCGGTCATCATTATTCCCATCAGTTTTTCTGATTGGATATCAAATCTAGTCTCGACGAGAAATAAGACTAGAGAAATTAGGCTCTTTCTAGACTTCATAAAATTAAACAAAGTATCTCTGAAAGATAATTATCTGCTTCCCAAAATGGACCATATTCTTCAGAGAGTTGTTGGTGCTTCCTAGATGTCACTACTAGATGGCTATTCCAGTTACAATCATATTTTAGTGCATGAGGATGATTAGGACAAGACATCATTCACCACACCTTGGGGCAAATTCAAATATGCAAAAATGCCATTCGGTCTCAAAATTCAGGGGCCACTTTTCAGTGTGCCATGGACATAACCTTTGCAAATGAAAAAGATGTTTCTTAGTTGTATATTTAGATGACGTAACAGTTTTTTCACATTCAGTTGATGAGAATTTGCATTATTTAAGATTTATTTTCTAGAGATGTAGAAAGTTCGAGATCTCTCTAATGAGCCTCATCATTGGGTAATTATATGGGCCTTAATTCACCTCCTAGCTTAATCAAACCAACTATTCTCACAACTTATTGCATACTTTTGATTATATTTTGTTTATGAGATGAGTTAGAGTTGGATATTTTTCTTTGTGGTCTAATGTGCATTTAATGCAGGATTAAAGGATAAAAGCAAGGAATTTTGGCAAAGACTTTGGTCAAAACTTGAATGGGACAAGGGAGAGGAATTATAGGAGGGAAATTCTTCTCATTTACTACCCCTCCATTCGAATATTCCTCCATCAGCTCAGAGTGCAAACAACCAAATCATGAGGACTAGAAGGCAGTCGAGCAAGTGAAAGTCAAAGCACCAGTTTATCTCGATTTTGGGAGCCAAGCCTCCATAATTTTAAGGAAGTCATTGGAGACTTCAGACGTATAAGTAGAGACGCCTAGGACCTCAGTAGGATTCAATTTTTTTATTTTAAAACTTTACTCTATTTTTGAGCTACAAGACTTGTGACAATTTTTTATGTAATCCATCATTTTTGATAATAAGAATGAGCTTTGTTTTGAAACAACACTGAGTTAACTCAAAGGGCTGAATCTCTTGGGTTAAGGCCCAACCCTAGAAGCTAAGGATCCTCTTTATTGTACATGTATGCTAGTGTATATTCATGGTTTAATCGTTCATTTGCTTAAGTTGCCACATTTCCATTACAACAGTGTAGCACATAGATTCATGGTTTAATCGTTCATTTGCTTAAGTAGTTGCATTTCCATTACAACAGTGTACGTAGATTGGTTATGTTTTAGTTTGGTTCCATTTGTGCCTTCTTTCAATTAGTAGGTTAGCAAGGAGAAAAAGATCACCATAAGGTTGTCAACAGGTGTCTCGGCCTCACCTCCTCCCTCTGGGACCATGACTTGAGGAAGAGACTCTTCAGCAACCTCAAAAACATAGATTTCTAGTTCTTGCATGAGCTTTGGGAGTTTGTCATCTTGATTCAGTACTTGGTTCATTTTACCGTCATCTTTTTCCATCACTCTCTTTCTATAATAAGATCTCGCTCATATTCTCATTTCCTTCAGCACTTTATTCATGCATAATATAGCCGAAAGCTAATAAATCATGTCTTAATCAGATTATACTCGTATATTTCCTTACTGTTCGATCCACAAAAAACCTAACCAATCCTCGTTAACTGCATGTTGCATATTCATTTCAACATTTGACTTTAGGCGCTCCACATCTCCACCGTCAATCTGTTTTGCTTGATCCAACAACTATCGTGTCACCTGTTAGTGTCAGTCTTTCCAGCCTTTCTACAGTGATCAAATATGCTCTTACAAAGTGATTTTGAAGTGTCAAGGTCAAATTTTGTCATTTCAGTGAGTTTTCAAGCAAAATTTGGTCACTAGACATTAGGTCTAGGGTTTGCTTTAACTCCTTCTAAAGTTGCCCAAATGCCTATCTATGTCACTATTCAGCTGAGTCTATCATCATTCATAGGGTTTTCATTATCATGTCAGTGTCTAATGAGTCATTTTACATCTTGTTCATGCTTCAGTTGTGCCTTGGCAAGTTCATTTCCCTCTCCTGGGGTTTTGAAGCCAATTTCTCTTGGACGGACAAATCATCAGCAAAACTTGTATCCAGATGTTCATACACCTTCCCCTATCCTT
>APFE031711236.1:0-23700 GCA_000404065.3 Pinus taeda
GGCCCTAGGCTTGGTAGCCGATTCGCGTTGCCCTAGGCTTGGCTGCTGATTCTGCGAATCGGCTTCAAAGCCCAGGTTCTGCTCGGTGCTGGGCTAGGCAGGGGTGGCAGGATGTCCACCCCTGCTCAGCCCAACGACCAGTGGGTCCTCGACTTGCTGGGCGGGGGTGGAGATAATCGGCTGCCAAGCCCAGGAATCGCTAGTCATTGCGCTGGGTGGGGATGGGCAGCGTTGATTCTCGGAATCGACTGCTAAGCCCAAGGCCCGCTGGTTGTTGAGTAGGGCGGGGCACTATTTTTTTTTTTTTTTCCTGAATTTTTTAATAATGTTTTTTTTTAATTACGTTTTCTTACTTATTTTTTTGTAAAGGTTTTTTATTATTTATGTTTTTTATTATTTATTTATGTTTTTTATTTATTTAAATATATATATATATATTTTTTTTGGAATTTGTTTCAAAATTTTTTTTATATTTTAAATATCAATATTTTGTTTTGTTTTAGTAAATCTTTTATTTTTTATTTTTAAATTAGGCTTTGTTTTGGAAATATTTTTTGTATTTCTATTTACATTTTTGTTATATATATATATATGCAAATCATTATAAAAAGTCGTTGCAAAGAAAAACAAAAAACACATGTTTGGAAAACCCTTAAAAAACAAGCAGTTTAATATGAAAAATAAGAAGATGAATAAGACAACTTGAAAATTTGTCAATAAAAAAAAATTGTGCATACTTAGGGCATAAGAAAATTTAATGTCTCAAAAATATGTCCTAAAAAAAATGTAGATGTTTTTCAAAATCCATATGAAAATTACCAACATTTAAAAAAAGATATCCACACTTAATACATTAGAAAATTTAAAGTTCAAAAATAAGCTCTCTCAAAAAAATGGTTGATGTTACATCAACACTTTTTAAAAATGTTCATACTTAATACATAAGAAACTTTAAAGTGTAAAAAATATGCTCCTAAAAAAGGTGTATTTTGAATCAACATTTTTCGAAATTGGACGACTTTTTGCTGCCTCAAAAAAATGGGTACTCAATATTGTTCTCACTTGATAGTTTACATTGTTTTTATTGATAATTATAATTATTAATTATCTTATTTTATTTTTTTGTAATATCCCCATTTTTTTCTCGTATGATGAGGTCAGGATGGACTTCCAAGGTTGGTGACAGTCAAGTCACGTGAGTGAGATTACGTCATAAGTGGGCCCAGAGTTTTGGAGGAGTTTTATGGGTTCTGACATGGTTCACTTGCTATATTTCATTAGTAGGGTTAGTTTCACATAGTTCATTCTTAGTTCTGTTGCATTCCAATGATTCTTGTAAAATGAGGTTATTATCAAGCATATTTTAACTATATATGTTAAAGGTGTTATTTGGAGCAGGTTATTTGGAGAAACACCTTAGTGTAATAGCTCGTTAGAACTAGGATGAAGAGATCTATATGATGGTATGGTGAAAAGTGACTTTCAATGGCTAGAGAAAGCATGGAAAAAAATTAATCATTTTCCAGGATTAAAAGTGACTTTGATTAGTCACTTTATTAAATAAAAGGGGAAGAGTGCTAAATTAAAGAAAAATGCAAAAAGAAGAATAATTACTTCAAATAAAATATAAGAGTCACTTACATAAAATAAAGGGAGAAGATTCCAGAATGGAAATAAAATAATAAAATAAAAGTGCTTCTAGAAGGTTGGATAGATATCCATCAGGGCTTTAAAAGAGAGGAGAGAAAGCCATTAAGGACATCTTGGTTTTGGATTATTTTCTCTTAGAGAGTTTTTGAGAACTTAGTTTTCAAGTTCGGAGAGCCCTAGGACAAAAACCCTTAGGTTTCTTGGTGGGTTGGACGAAGCCCCAACTCATTCTTGTGGAGATTACACTTAGAAATATCACAGGCTTTCAACGATATCAGTTGGTGAGCAAATCTGGAGCAAATGTGTGGATTAGAAGTGGGGATCACCTATATCTCCAATTTGGGCTTCATTTCCAATTACAGTTTTGGGAGGCCATGAGCTATATTGTTGGAATTATTTTGGAGGCCATCACCTTAGCCATTTTCCAACTATTTTGTATTGGCACATAATATTAGATCCCATATTAATATATAATAATATTGAGATTTGTTGGACGTGCCTTTTGTTTATTTGAGATATGGGTTTTTAATATTGCAAGTTTATTTGTTTTGCCAAAATTGTGCAATTTGACTAAAGAAATTCATGTCTTGATTTTCTGAAGTTAAATTCCAGATGTAGGTTTTAACCCTATACAAAAATGACCTACAAATGAATTATTAAAACATAACAACAAAAAAAAACCACAGATATTATCCTCTAGATTCCAAAGCCGAGACTACCAGATTTATTTTTCATTATATTCCTTCAATGCTATAATACATATATACATGTTGAAGCATTCATAAACCCCAATCCATTAACATTAGATTAGAACATAATTGTATTTCCATTGACTAGATCTATAGAATACCATGGGTAGAAAACCATCATGCCAAAACCATGTGCAAAACAACCTAGAAACCTTTTTCTGGGGCATTATCCCGAACCCCAAAAGAATTATTCTGGGGCCAGTCATGGAAAGAATACAACACATACCCAACATTCTCCCACTTGTTGTTTTATTTCAACATAGGGGCCATAGGAGTGCATAGTCATTGATCCAAAGTTGGAATGCCCATTTTTTCTCTACAACAAGAAAAAATTTCAGTGCTCACAAACTTCATTAATGCAACTGCAACATTCTTCAAAGTGTCCACCTTTACTAGCAACACCTTTTAGTCTTTAACCATATCCATCACAAAGTGATAGTGAACATTAATGTGCTTTGTCTTTGAATGATAAGCAAGTTTCTTTTCCAAGAAATTTGCACGTTGGTTGTCATAGTTTATTCTTATAGTTTGTTGTACCAACCCCATACTTGAACACAATATGTGCAACCAAATTGCTTCCTTGTGTGCATGATTAGATGTCGTGTATTCAACCTCTATAGTTGAAAGTGCCACTACAGACTGTCTCTTTCTCATCCAATTGACTGCTCCTCCAGATAGGTTAAACACATACCCACTTGTAGATCTTCTTCGATCCATATCTCCATCCCAGCTTGCATCAAAAAATTCGTGAATGTCCAAAACTATGTCCATTCCCGGTCTTACTTGGTAGCACAAACCATAATCATTAGTGCCATCCAGATACCTGAAAGCCTGCTTCACTATTGTCCAATGCTCCGTCCCTGGTTTTGACATAAACTTCCTCAATATTCCCACTACATGTGTAATTTCTTGTCTGGTGCAAACCATTGCATACATCAGGCTACCAACTACACTCGCATATGGAACACAAGACATGCCCTCTTCTCTTATTGCGTCTTGGGACAATGTTCAACATATAACTTTACACCTATAGGAATAGGAAACTTCACTGATTTACTATCCTATATATTAAACATCTGCAATATTGTCTCGACATACTTCCTCTGGTTTAACCAGAGCTTCTTCTTTACCCGATCTCATTTAATTTCCATGCCCAAAATATAGTTTGCAGCACCAAGATCCTTCATGTCAAATCTAAAGGACAATTGGGTCTTCAAATCTTCGATGATTTATGTCATTTCCAATCAACAACATATCATCCCAATACAAAGATCAAATAAATAACACGATCACCAATTAATTTAAAATACACACAGTGATCCACTTTTCTCCTGGTGAAGCCAAGTCCCTGTATATATGTATCAAATTTCTAATGCCACATTCTCGGTGACTGTTTTAACCCATATAGAGATTGTTTTAACCTACATACCAGTTCTTTCTTACCCCTCACTGCAAATCCTTCAGGTTTCTTCATGCAGATCTCTTCTTCTAGATCTCCATGAATAAATGTTGTCTTCACATCCATTTGTTATACTTCAAAATCAAAAGCATCAACAACAGATAAAAGTAATCTATTAGAAGCTAACTTGGCAACAAGAGAAAATATGTCACCAAAATCAATTCCCAACACCTAGGAATAACCTTTTTCTACCAATTTATCTTTGTATTTCTCCACCTTTCCTTTTGCATTCATCTTCTTCTTAAACACCCATTTGTTGCCAACGAGTTTCCTTCTAGCTGGAAACTCCACCAGATCTCAAACCTCATTTTTATCCAAAGATGTCATTTCTTCAACCATGGCCTCTTTCCAGAGTTTGCCATCCTCTAAACCCACTTCATCCCTAAAAATTTTGGGATCATCTTCAGTAATAGATAAATTAAAATTTTAATAGAAAATAGATGGACTATACCTCTCTGGCTGCCTTCTCTCTCGAACTGATCTTCTCAAAATTGGAGTTTGTGGCTCTTCTTATTCTTATTCTGCTGTACAGTTTGATTCTTCCTCCTTCAGTTTAAACTCTATCTTTTCAAGTCCCTTTGGTAGGACTTCATGTTTAATAACATCCTTTACCTCTCTAGACACCACATCTCAGTTATACACAACCTTCCTTGTTTTTGGGTTCCAAAGCTTATAACCTTTTAAACCATCATTATACCCAATAAAGATGCACCTTTCATATTTACTATCTAACTTAGTTTTTTTCTCCTTTAGAACATGTACATATGCATCACAGCTAAATACCCTGAGATGTGAGAGAGAGGGTTTCTTACAATTCCATAGCTCATGTGGAGTCTTATCCTCCAATGCTAATGAAGCTGCTATATTAAACAGGTAACATGCAGTATCCACTGCCTCTGCTCAGAATTCCTGTCCTAACTCAACACCACTGAGCATGCTTCTTTCCTTTTCCATCAATGTCATGTTTATTCTTTCTAAAACTCCATTTTGTTGAGGTGTGCATGGAGTATTCTTTTACCGTGTTATACCATACTTCTTACAAAACTCTTCAAATTCCTTCTTGCAAAATTTTCCATCATTATCTGTCCTCAACACCTTGATCTTCTTTTCTATCTGATTTTCCACCAGAGCCTTAAATTCTTTAAACATGTCAAAGATTTTAGATTTCTTCCTGAGAAAATATATCCATGTATTCCTCAAGAAGTCATCTATAAAGCATACATAGTACACATAATTACTCGGTGATGGAACTGACATAGGTTCAAACACATCATTGTGCATAAGCTCTAATATCCCTTTTTCCCTCTTAGCACAAGAGGGGAAACTCACCCAATTCTGATTCCCATATACACAATATTCACAAAAATCAAAATCTAGAGAGAAATTAGAAATATCTTCTATCATACCATTACCATGCAGTATTCGAATGCCCTTCTCTCCAATATATCCAAGCTTTTGATGCCACAACATGGTCTTTTCTCCATAAACCATTAGATTTTCTGCTCCACTTTCAAGAACCACAAAATTGTTGCACCCATCAATAACAATGCTACCCAGAATCTTGTATAGACTTCCAAGCTCAACTCCACGCATTAATACCAGTGCTCCCCAAACCATCTTATAGGTATCTTTCTCGAACATTGTTTTTACATCTGCATCATCCATCTTGCTTACAGAAATCAAATTTCTGTCCAATGCAAGAATATGAAGAACACTGGGAAGTGTTCTAATCCTTCCACCTTGAAATTTTGGCTTGAATTTTCCTTGTCCGATGATTTTGGCCTTCCTGTCATCCCCTAATAAAACATCACTGCCAACATATTTCTCCTACTCGTAGAACCATTCCCTATGGGGAGTGAAGTAAAAGGATGCACCTAAGTCAATCAACCATGCCTCATGATCTACATGTGTACTTGAAGAAGAATGCAAGTACACATCCCCACCTAATCTCAGGTGGTTTTCACCTCTGCAGAAGCAAAATCATCTGATCCCTTTCCTTTCCCAGAATTTTTAGATTTACAATCCTTTTTGCAGTGCCCTTCTTTTCCCCATTTCCATCACACGTTTACAGGTTTTCTTGGAGATTTAGATCTCCCTCTATATTTAGATCTCCCACTTGAGGACTTATTCCTTTTTCTGTTGTGTGAATGTCCTCTTACATATAAGGAATCTCCATTCTGGATCTCCATATTTTTTTGTCTCATCTCCTTTGACAATAAGGATGAGACTTTGTCGTCAAACTTCAAGGTAGTTGTATTGCTACCTATAACAACAACCTGACTCTCTCACAAATCCAGTAGAGAAAACAACAAACTGATGCACTTATCTTCATTTGAAATTTTTGTATGAACAAATAACAACGGGCTTACCATAGTATTAAAGGCATTCAGATACTCTTTCACCGAGTCTCTATCCTTCATCCTCAGGTTATATATATTTTTCAGTAGGAACAATTTGTTCACTAGAGACTTAGATTGGTACTAAGTACCTAAATTGTCCCGCAAATCCTTTGCAATAGCTTCCCTTGATACATTCAACAATATTGAATCTAAGAGACACAATCATATTGTGATCTTCTACTTCTGATCTAACTTCAACCAGTCTTCTGCCGACATTCATGTTGGTCTCGTGCCTAGATCTATAGAAATACATTGATCTTGGTTCAACAATAGATCCTCCATCTTGATCTTCCACAACTCAAAACTTTGACCATTAAATTTCTCGATCTCTATCTTTCCACTGTTTGCCAACTTCTTTCACTGCAAGAATCAATACCACATATCTCCCATTGAACAGGGTCTACCATAGGCTCGAGAAAAACCCCTCAGCAACAAAGGCATCCCCTTGAATATGAAATTGCTATGATACCAAATGTAGGTTTTAACCCTGTACAAAAATTACCTACAAACAAATTCTTAAAACAAAAAAATAATGTTGAGAACATAAAATAAAGATATACAATGTTTTTCCCCTGGACCCCAAAAGTGGGACTATCAGATTTAATTTTCATTATATTGCTTTCAAGGTTACATCACAAACAAACACACACACACACACACACACATATACACGTTGAAGCATTCATAAAACCCAACCCACTAACCCTGGATTAGAACATAATTGTAGTTCTCTTGACCAGATCTACAAAGTACCATGGGTAAAAAACCATCATGCATGAAAACCATGCTGAAAATATTATGGGGCCAGTCATGGAAAGAATATAACACATACTTAACACTAGAAAAGTTTGTTATATTATCTTTTGGAATATTACAGTGGTATCAAATTGGTTTTGCTACCAGTTTGAGGGTTTATTTTCAAATTTGTTGGGCTATATTTATTAATTGTTGTAGGAGTCAAAATTAGCATTGTGTCGAGGATGAAATTGTAGGTTAAGGAAGGGATAAAATTATTTGTTTATTGGGTCCAAATCAATTCAAATCTCCATAAAAATTCTTGAGGCTGAATCAAAATTTTCTAAAGGGTCGAGCCCCATCACTTGGTCAAAACATTTTAGGTGTCGTGAAGAAGGTTTAAGGAGGACTTGAGAAAGCACTAGAGTATGAGGGTGCATGTGCTAGGTTTTCATGCAGAAATATCCATGAACCAAATCCTACCAATTTATTTCATTATTGATGGGTCCAAGAGAGAGGATGTCAACATGCGCAAAGGGAAGTAATTATTTGCAAGATTCTCAAGATTGAGCGGAGTTAAGGACAATATTCTACGAAGTGGCCAATTCTGTGTATTTTTCAAGCCGCAATTGTTGAATTTTTGTGTAGTCATTCACTAGGTCTAATGGCCATTCCTTTATCAGAATGACTAAGGTGAAATGTTGAGTGTGCAATTGTCCCTTCTAGGAGAAAAACAAAGGAATCACATTGTTGGGCTGAGTCAAATTCTTGAGAGTTGTAGGACGAGTTTATAGTGAACGTCTTAATGGGTTTTCACTTGAGAACTCTTCAATTATAACATAAAAGTGTGTAATCTTGTCTCCAATATCTTGCATTAGGATTTTAATCAGTGTTTATTCATTGCAATCTGGAGTGTTGGTTGAATTGCACATGAAATTGGGCTATTTTAAATGTATTCTAAGATTTGATCATTGCAAAACCATTGAGGGGATGTGAATTCCTAATCTAGGGACGATATATCTCATCCTGATTCCAATTCTTGTACTAAGATTATCTTCATTAGAGCCGAGTTTGTTCACATTAATTTGCGAGGGCCGCATCTAGTAAATTGCGAGGGTTGAGATTAGTAGTTGCCACTAGTCGATGACTTGTGATCATTTGAGCTAACATTAAAAAGTAATGACACATTTTATATGGTGAAATGTGTGCATAGGAGGAAAATAGGATAGAGTGGTCGAGTTGTAACAACATGTAGAAGGGGAATCATGTCATTGGTCACGAGCAACTGGAAGAAGAGGGATTGATCCACAACAATGACTTGATCTCAGTCGAATATGTGGGAGGTTCAATGAGTCATGTAATGTGCACAAGAGAATGTGAAAGACATGGATGGAGAGTGCTGACTAAGTCATAGAAAATGGTACAATTTGAGAGAATGATCGGTGGAAAATTCAAATGATGTGATTTGATGGCTATGATGTTGTGTGATTAGGTGAACTATAGTGCATCAGTCTGCTTATGAATGGAACATCCATAATTTTGTGAAGGAGTCTATGTAAGTATTGGATCGTTCTTTGCTCATCTGGTACGTGTGAAAATTTCACCACTGAAATCTTATTGCAGCAACTGGAATTAATTATTCTAACCATAAATTAATTTAACATTTTATTATTACAACAATAATGAATTAATCACATTGCAATCTTCACAAATAAAAAATATTGTGGAAGATAAACTGGAATCTCAGAAAATACAGGAACACAAAAAAATTATGACACAGTTATTTTGAACTAAATTCCTCAGAAAACCCCAACTTGGGAAAATTGGTGTAGAAGATGAGGGTTTTTATTATTAAGTAGCAGTGAAATAATCAAAGTACAATTTGGATGCTGAAAACTAACAATCCACGACAAGAAAATCTAGTAAAAATATATGAGGGAATTTACCCTTGCCGACAAGCAACCCTGACACAAACTAGCTTCATAAACTCATCCTTCTGTACCTCTTACGTAGTTCCCTACTCAATGATTGTGTAAACTCTTTGACTTCTAGCTCAAAACTGCCTCTGATCAAGTTGTTCTACCTAACTTTGCTGCTAGAAATGATTCTTCATCCTTGTGATAGAATTTCCTGGCCTTTGGATGCTGAATCGATTTCCCCACAACCAAACCGAATTTCCCTTTGAAGTTGCATGTGTAGTCCTCTGTATAGCCTCACTGGGAATAACTAAGCCTATCACTGCTACCTCTCCAAAGCTATAAAACTTTCTCTGGATCATTATCCTTGCCCCTCTCTATCTCTGATTCCTTTCTCTAGCTCAAACTCTTCTGACAACTACTGCTGCTCTTTGGAGAAATCAAATTTCCCAAGGAAAATCGATCTCAAGTGCCACAAGTGTGTTTTTCCATCTACCCATCGAACTTTTCTTATAATCTCATTGTGGGAGTCCAACGACCAATATTAAACCTTAATCAACGGTTAAGATTATTTCCTAGTCGATCCATGTAAGTTTCTATAGAAATCTCACCTTCCTCAATTAATTATTGTTAATTAATCATTTTCCTTAAGTTAGACTTGGGAAAATTTTAATTACTGATTAATTAACTTAATTAAGGAATCTCTAGGTGGATTTTCCTGAAACATTTTATGGGTTTTGAAGTCCTAGTGTTTCTTCACCTCTCTGAGAATTGTTGAGACTAAAATACCATCCGATTCTACAAAAACTAACACTCCCTCTTAGCGAGGAAGGTTTTCTAGTGTTAAACTGTTCCAACACCCTATCTCTACATCATCCTCCATACGTTGTTGATCTCTGACCTCTGTGACTTCCTTTCACTACCCACCAACCACTGTGCAACTCTGATGTTGTATCTTATTACTGTTGGCACTTCTATATTTTTTCTAACTCTGCATATGCACTGCAACTCCCTTGAACTATTGTTGTTGCTACTGCAACTAAGAAGCATCCAAAATATTGAATCATCTGTGTCTATGTGCTGCATCTATCTCATGAGAATCTAACTGCTACTATCCTTTGGACTGTCCACTGAGGAATCTGTGCTGCTGCTGATTCTGCACTGAGCCACTTGCTCTACCGTTAACACTGCTTAGTGCTCCTTAACACTTAACTGCAACTAGCCTACAAAGGTCACTATGAAATTTGACTGCATTAACTGACACTGATCCATCTTGCTACTAAAAATTGTGGTCCCCTATGGCAAGGTATTGATCCATGAGGAAGACACGTCAATGGACCCTGCCCAAACCTTTGTGCAACTCTAGGACTATAGCTCCATATCAACCCACCTCACTCCTAGAGGTATAGATGCAAACATGGGAAAGTCTTCCTCCAACTTGGAGGATATTTTTTTATCTTTGCAGATGCTGCAACCTAGTCCTACTTCTCCTTCTTGTATTTCTTCCTGAGATGACACTGAGTACTAAAGTGACCAAACTCACCACACATGAAGCATGTAACATCCCTGGTCAAAAATATATGATCCAATCTTAAACAGGAATGAAAAAAATTACAGATATTACCATAAATATAGAGATGCAACAGAAATAACACTTCATTTCATTAATATCAAATACTGAAATATGCGTACAAATAGAATGGAAATAAGACTAGCTCTGACGATGGTAGCTTATCTCTAAGAAGATATGTGGGTGCTACTTGCCTTTGAGCTATGTTATAGTGAGGCTCAGAGGCCTATTTATGATTGAGAAACAATGGAAAACCCTAAACATCCAAAAACCTAACCCTAGGAGATGAAGTGCCAAAACTATGGGACTTGTTTGGGTAAATTGGTACATCAACTTCCCGAGGTCGTAACTTTGGCATATGATCTACATTCGACACACATAATACCTTGTTATAAAGATCTATCTGAGGAATATAACTTTTGAGTGGCCAACATTAGTGAAAGACCCATGTTGGCCTTGTTTTCTCAAAAAACGTTGCTTAGGGCCTCAAAACGGCTCTGAAAGTTCACGACTCGAAAAACTGCCAAAAATAACAAACTATGCTACAATTAAGGAAATTGAAAAATTGAAAGAGACAATGGTGGGGGTACAAGTGGAATAGGCAGGTGGCCACTAACATCCACCTGGATCAATCCATGTAATAAAGTTAATAAAAGAAAAATAATAACCAAGGTCATGGGACATGTATTCCAAGTTGAATGTTACGCAAAACATCCCAGTGTGGGTGTTCATTTGGTTTAATATGGCTAAGGGGAATTGGAAAAGGCAATGGTAAAGGATTTGGAAAGGCAAGAGGCATTAATTGGCATTTTATTTATGAAAATAATGGAAATTAAGAGAAAAGTATGGTGAAAGGTAACAGATTGCATGTGAGGAGGAAAATGAAGGAAAAATAATGAAAAATGAAGAAAATAGAGGCCTCATTAATAAAAAGGCTTCTAAGGATTAGTTCAAAACCTTTTGCCAGTTCAGTTTTGGAGCTCTCTCTCTATTCTCTCTACTCTCTCATACTCTTGGACACTTAGAGCATTCTTGGAGCACTCTAGCATTGGAGGAACAAAGGTAAAGTAAGGACAAGAAAGAAAAGGGAAGAAAAGATCAAGAAAAGAAGAGCAGCATCTAGTAGCTACAATAGGACTACTTGCAGGTATTAAGTTGCATGTATGATTTCCTTGCTAGTTTTGGCATGCATGGTACATGTATGTGTGTTTTTGGTTCACTTGTTGTCATTGGAATGGGTCTTTCCAGGTGTGACAATGATTTTTAACCTTGCCTTGCTATTTCTAGATAACCATGGTGTGATGGGTTCTCTTGTTTTGGTTGAGCTAGATTGCTGAATGCTTTTCAAAACCGAGTGAGGTGGTCTTAGGGGAGAAACACAAGGCCTAGGAAACCCTAGAGCAGTGAAGGTGGGATTGTAATAAACCCTGATTGTGTATGCCCTCGTTAGTCTTAGGAATCCTCGATTAGTGAATGGAGGGATATATGGTAAATCCTAAAGGGTGGAAACTTGTTGGGTCTAGGAATCCTTGATCGATGAATGGCGGAATATACGGTAAATACTAGAGGCGGAGACAAAATATTCCTCGCAGTTTAGGTGGAGAGATCCGAAGGCATCCATACTTGTTTAGGGCATAGTGATTCGATGGGATTGCGACAAAGCCTAGTTGTATTAATGAGGGTTCCGAGCCTAGGAATCCCTTGGTGAGATATACAGTAAATCCTAAGGAAGCCTTGGATGGTTTTGTGGTGAGTCCCACATTCATGCTTTGAATATGGCACAAGGGTGGTTGGTTGAAAGAAATATTTGGTTCAACCCAGTATATGGTCAGGTGGTTTGTGGAAGTCCCTGACTTGGTTGGCTTATGCATACATTAGTAAGAACTCTTTTTCCTTTGATATTTCATGTGTAAATGTACTTGTTAATATGTGGTTTTTATGGTTGTTCTAGTCTTTTTATTTTGTTGATTATATGTTGGTTATAAGCATGGTTTATGTCAGACTTTGGTTATCGCTCTAATCATGATTTGATTGGTACATGAAATGTCAATGGATATATGACCTAATAGATGATAATGTAGATATTGTGATAAGGCATCAGTTCTTCTTGATGATTCTCAAATAAGTATGAGACCCCTACGCTCATATATGTGGTTATGACTTGTATATTACATGTTTGTGATATGTTTGACAAAGTGCCTGTCATGAATAGTAGGGTTAAAGTCAAGTACTTGTACCAATGTTTGCATTATTAGATTTAATTCTTAGTTATTTATCATTTCTAGAAGTTTCATGAAGTTTTGGGCAAAGAATTGAGACCTAGCCCTCAAAAAGTGGCACATAATCCGGGGTCGCTAGCTCAAGAAATTGCTGAAAAATGCCACAATCACATGCCTTCCTTGTTGTGAGAGTGACTGGAGAGTTTCATTCACATGCACGGCTTGTCATGGGAGTGACTAGGGTTTTAGCTCAACAAAATGATAAGTTGTCTCAGGGGTTGGGCACCTGGAAGGGTTGGTTGTCTTCTAAAAATTCTATGGCTCCTGAAAAAGGTCAAATTGGTTTTGTTTTGTTGGTACCACTTCCTTAACTATATATGGGAAGTTGAATCACATCATAGTAACTCTTCTTCACATGTTTACCCCAGTGGACTAGTTATCTTGGGTAAATGTGGGAGGAGGGTGTTACAGAGTGGTATCATAGCATGGTTCACCCCTTGGACTGGATGGGCAGAATGTGTTGGTCATGCATACATGTCACTTGCATATTTGTTCTTTATGATTGTGGTCTATGTATTTGTTGTGTAGGCATGGTTGCAATTGTGTCACCATGTGAAAGTTTATGGTGATTGTTGTAGGATGTGGTCATCATGAGTGCATGTCGATTATATATTTGTTATGCATGTCAGTGTCTATATGATGTTATGCATGCATTGACATGGTTATAGTTGTCGTGCATGAGGTCATGGTATGTGGTTGGCATAGTCATGCATGGTAACTGGATGATGGTTGAGATGATGTTTATATAAGGATATGGTTATGTTTATACATGTATTTCACTAAACTAGTTGATATTGCAACCAAGATATCCTCCCCTGAAGTATACTGAGGTATGTTTATTATGTTATGTTTTGGTTTAAGTTAACATGGTATACTTGCAGGAAGTAGATCAAAGATGACTAGCAAGATGGTAGACTACATTTCACGAGACTCTCCCTATGGATCAAATGAGAAACATGGTGATGGTTACTCTCCTGACATAGAAGACACATTGAGAAGTTTTAAGGCAGAAATAAGAAGTTGCAAAGCAGATAATGACATAATCATGCAAGAACAAGAGAAACAAGAAGAAGTTAATGCAATTATCGTTCAGATTTTGTCACACTTCTGGAGACAGGGTCCGCTTAGGATCAGTCATGGGTAGGAGGATAAGACTAATGGGGCATATGGTATTAGGTCTCATGGTGGGCACATGTTAGATAGGGATGACATGATTAGAGATGGCATGATTTTGGACACACCTGATAAGAGAGGTTATGGACACGGGTTCTATTCTAGTTTTGTTTCTGACATGTGTCATGGTCATCATTTTTATCATCCTTACAGTAGGAGTGACAGGGGATATTTTCCAAATGAGTTCATAGCTTTGCAAGGCCCTTTTCATCATTGAAATGCTTAGATCAGTTCACTAGCTCACAATTTTGGAATTCCTGGTTTTCTTAGTAGTAATTTTCTACTGAATTTTAGCACGTGTTAACGAATCTCTTTTGAGTTTTTTCCACTTGGATTTATTCCTAAAAAAATTCAACTTAATAAAAATATTTACCCCATAGAATTTTCACTTGATCAGGTTACACATTAGGTAGGTTAACTAGCTCGTTGATTCTTGAATTTCTAGTTTTAGAGTAGTAATTTTGTGCTAATTTTTAGCACATGTTAACAAGGGTGTTTTTGAATGATTAAACTTTTATTGGAGTCCTAGGACATCCTAATTAATAAAAAAAGTTACCGCGTCTCATTTTCATTCTATTTTCTTGGTCATTCCGTGAGATAACTTGGAGGATAGACTAGGTATTTTAGCCTTTTCAAGTATAAAAATCATAATATTTTTTTGGTTTCCAGGTACTACTATTGATTTGCAGGTTTAGAATTTTCATTTACACTCATTATCCTACCACCACCTCCTTCCTTTATACCTCAAAAACTCCTCCAAAACATTATCCACTGAGATTACATTTTTGGGTTGTTGAAGGCCATCGCATGCATTGGTACTTGTGCAAGGTGGGCCCCTAAAAGGTACCAAGCTTGAAAAAGGCCTCATACAACCTTAGTCTACCCTCCAACACCCTCTCCTACCTTTATATCACCTTTTCCACCCTCATAATGCTCATGAATCCAATCCTGTATAAAAACATGGAAATCTTGTAGTAATCTTGTAGCATCTTGTAGCACCGTGTAAACTTGACCATATTTTCCCTTGAAGCTTGATTTTTTCCTCCTGGGCCTTGAATAATTTCCCTAGGCTCTGAGACCATGATTTAGGAAGAGTAAATACGACTTAGGACTTTCCTTTTCACCCCTGCAACACATCTCAACAATTAGGGTTAGTGGACAAATTTATGATTTGGATAGCACAATAATGATTTCCTTGATTGCCACATGAAGTATCTAGTGAACTATGTCAATGGATCTAATCTCTTTTTAATGTCATCATTGATTACATGATATTTCCTTCATGCAAGTTAGATTATTTTTCTTTCTTTATTATTAAGCTTGGGTTTTTATTTCAAGCACTATTATTTCCATTCGATAGACCAGGTTTCCTTTCAGGGCAACATTTACATTCTACAAGTAGCTTAATGTTTACATCTATGCAAGTAGTATAGCCTTTAAATTTATGCAGTTAGGGTTAGAATTTACATTTGAGAAAGCATCATTTCCATTTCTTGTAAATAGAGTAACATTTCCATTTCTGCAATTAGTTTAGGCTTTGATTTCATGACATTCACTTCATTGCATTAGATCAAAGAAAGAAGGACACATTGCATGTTGCACATATAGTGTTGCACCTCTTAAGTTTGTAAGAACCCCATGTTGATAATTTAAGTTGGTAGCCTTGGGAGTTGCATCAGTCTTGTTGCAATACCAGGGATCATCACTTTTTGGTGTCATTTCTAGGGAAGTGTCAAAGTATGCATTGTTTTCTTCCCTAGTTGATTCATTTATTTTACTTTTTTCAAAAACACAAAAATTGCATTAGGCATATTTCATTTCAATTTTTTTTTTTGCATTGCATTAGCATTTTCACTCAAAAATTGTGTATAAATACTGAAAAATACTTCTCCAATACCAAAAACCCCACATTTGACCACGTGGTGCAGTAAGAACCACATCGCCATCCACTTTTGCTGATAGAAGAAGAAGAGGTGACATAAATTAAGGTAGAAGAAATGGATGGAGATGATGACAATGAGGAAGACCTCTTGGATTTCCCATTCAGGATACTGATGTCAATGTTCATATAAAGAACATCCCTCCATATTTCATTCCTAGCTTCCATGGTATGAGGTCAGAGGATTTGAAAACCTTTCTCTTTTGTGTTTGAAATACTTTGTAGATCTTATGGTTACTTATTAAACACTCAAAAATTGAGATTTTTTCCGGCAACATTGAAGGATAGATATCTTAAATGGTTTATGAGTTTAGGGACTAATTCAATAAGATCATGCATTATGGAATGCATGCATCTAGCTAGTTGATGTTGGTATTGGTTCATGGTGGCCCCTAGCTCATGTTGGCATTTTTTTCAACCCTATGTAGACTAGTTGACGTTTGGATGCCATTCATTGTAGCATGGTTTCAACTAGTTCAATTGACATTTAGATGATTGTATTGGAATTGATTTCAATTGTATGATGGCAAACTCATGATGGTTAGATGATGTGATTATGGTGTTCATGGAGGTAGAGGTTGCTGCTACAGGTGGATGATTATGATCTTAATGTGATGGAGATGATGACACACTTGGTGAGTTGGCATACTGGGTCTTCATTCTTATGCTCATGGAGATGACTTGTTGTGGTGTGATGGGATTATGTTTGATGATGGAGATGTGCTATAGAGTATTGCAGGGATTTCAAAGGTGTTGTAGTTTATGGAGATGATTTTTGGAGAGTGGAGGAATTGTTGGAACTCTTGCCAACCTTGTTTGTTGGCCCTTTTAGGTCAACTTTCTAGTGACACTTGGGAGACGTGTTTGATCCAATTGTATATGTGTTAGAGGCTACGTCAAATGTTTGGAGGCATGTACAGGAGCAGAAGAAGAGCATCCAATAGGTTGTAGAGGTTCTAAGTTAAAGGCTTGAGTTTTCTTCATCCTTAGCCCCAGTTGCATGGAGGCAAGCCAATGAGGAAGATTGAAAGGATCCAGTCACTATAAGGCATGCCTATGGGAGCGAATGAAGGTTCCAATCAAGTTTTTCCTATGTTATGCATGTGATTGAGGATTTTCCTAAGAATTTCTATGCATTCCTCATGAAAACCGAAAGGAAATTAGCATAGAGATTCCCACAGACTTCCAAAATTAGCTGTAAAGGTCAAGAATGGTTTTAAAAGGTTCTCTAATGATGTGAACTCATTTAGTCCATGAATAGTGGTCTTAGTGGATTGATTTAGTCCAAATTTTGCACCTTTGATCACATGCCTAAGGACAATTTCACCTTACACATTTTATGTACATCACCTTGGAGCTGAGTATTGGTTGGTTGAGGTAGTAGAGTGAGTGAGAATGTTGGTGAAGTATTAGAATGCTTCAGATCAAGTTGTGAGAAGGATTTCTTTAGTGTGTGGCTTTTAATGGAAGTAGTGTAGCAGAATTCTGAAGCAAAGCATCACTTTTCAAATCATATTTGTGGCTATTGAAGTAGAGTTTATTTGGAGGATATGGAGTAGAGTTTATGTTGTTGAATGTTTATATTATTTATGGTTGAATTTGTGCCAATATTTGATGGTGTTAAGAGCATGTTATTTGTGGTGTTTTCTTTGGTTTATTGATGGTGTCTTGCTGCTAAAACTTGGATTGCAAATTTGAATTCTTGTTGAGCAAAGCATCTTGAATCCAGTTTGAAAATAGATGAAATGAGGTCCACATAGAGTAGAGGAGCAGTGACTTCATGGATGTGGAGTAGTGATTGCAAATTTTCAACGAAAGGAACATTTCCTCAATCCAATGGTATTTGGATAGTCCAATTGGAGTTGGGAGAGGATCAATTGATCATGGTGGATCTCAGTGAATGGTAGCATGTAGATCCATGGAGAATATAGTCTTTCAAGCTGATAAGTAGAATCAAGTCTCCAGACTAATTAGAGTTAGTTGATTGTGTATGAGGTCGAGTCTCCATGCTGATGGGAGTCAACAAATCTATGTAAAAAACACATTTTTCTTAAAAGAAGATTCAGAGCAGAGTAACAACAATAAGGGTGGTTTTTTTCCCAGTGAAGGGTTTTCCACCAGATATCTTATGTCTCTTGTGTCATGGTTTTTTTGGTTGTGTTTGATGGTTTTGTTAGTCTCATGGTTGTTTGATTTAGTTGCTTACATTATTATATTCATGTGATGATATAATATTTTGCTAGTTATATGCATGATTTAATAAGTGAGTAATAATTGGTAAAATTGTTGAAGAAGTCACACTACTGATTCATTCTCTCCCCCCCCCTTCCCACCACCCACTCTCAGTAGTGCTCAAAGGCTTCCAACAATTGATATCAAATTGGGGCTCTTGGTTGCAAAATGATCGCTAGAGAGTAGATCTAGGGTTTGTTGGCGAAATTTGATTTATTTTATTTCATTTTATTTTATTTATTTCTTTATTTATTTTTTCAGAATGGTTGTCCTCACTACTGCAAATTACAAGGCATGGCACAAAAATGTAAAATCTCAATTATTATATTTGTGGATATAACATTTGGAGAGTACTATGTGAAGGTTGTGGCAAGGATCCAATTGCAGATAAAGTTTTACAGTAGGATGCTAAAGCTAGTCTTTAGAGTTGATGAGTAGAATTGAGTCTCCAGGCTAATCGGAATCAGCTGATTGTATATGAAGTCGAGTCTCCATGTTGATGGGAGTCAACAAATATATGTAAAAGACATATTTTTCTTAATACAAGATTCAGAGCAGCGCAATAGCAGCAAGGGTGGTTCTTTTACCGCTGAAGGGTTTTTTGAAATATGGCAACAAGAATATTCCAATTTAATTTGTCCTTGAATTAAATTGTGTATTAAAATCGAATTTAGTCTTAACAGCTACTTGAAAATAATTAATTAATTTATTTTAAATAAAATAGATGGAGAAATTCAAGTTAGAGGTCTTTTTGAAGTCATGCAAGAGTTATCCCTTAAATTAAGGAGATAAGATTGAGTTATATTTGAGTTGTAATTAGTTAACTCAGTTTACTTAGTTAAGTCCAGTTAAATTAGTTCCAAACTGTTTGAGGAACTAATAGTGAGTTAACAGTCAATTGATGCATTAATGCACTCAACTAGTGCTACTCCAGTTAATTGAAGATTCCCTCATCGGAAACTCATGCATGTCTATTCTGAGAAAGACCCAGTTGAGATTAATGTTCAAGGGAAATGTACTATTAGTTGCATGTGTTTTCTCATGGAGAAAACTCATGCATGCAGTCAAGGATTCATCCTTGAGGATTGTGCAGTTTCGAAGGATTGGTTTTCCACTTGGTAAAAGACAAATCATCCACAAGGAACAACGCAAGGAAATAGGAGCTGGAGGGTAGAGAAAGGAAGGCTGGAGAGAAGCCAAGATTTCTTGTGAGCATCTGTGAGGATTGTACTGAGAGCTGGCTAGCTATGAGAGCTAAGGCTTTGTATAATTCCTATGTATTTCCACCATGTATGATAATACAATAGTGTGGGGTTTTTAGCTAATGCTTTCCCCAAAGTATTTTCATGTGTATTGTGTCATTGATTCTACTTCTTTTGGTTATATTGTTCAGCTCAATCTTTAAGCTTCTGCAAATTGATAGTAGAGGTAGGATATATTATTCTACTTTGATTTATGTTGCATTATCGGGTTAACCTACCATCATATTTTCTACATGGTATCAGAGCTGTGAATAGTATACTGAGAAGACAATTTGAAGTTTGAAGTTCGGGGTTGCAGGTGCAAATCGAATTCATATCATACTTCAAGGTTAGCCAATGGTGTTATATGGCTTGAGACTCGAGTATGCCTTGGAAGGTAGCTTGAATTACATAGCATGGAAAGATAGAATGGAGGATGTATTGGAAGACAATGGCTTGAAGGAATTCATTGATCAAGAAATCCAAAAGCCAGCTTCAACTAATGCACAAGAGTTGGCTGAGTGAAAGAAGTGTGTGGCGAAGGCGAGACGGATCATCCTTGAGGGAGTTCAAGACCATATTGTCTCGAGTCTCCATGGGAAGGATACTTCATTTTCATTGTGGAAGACATTGAAGGACCTCTACTAGAATAGTAGCGACCAGAGGAAATTGGCGCTCAAGGATAAGCTTCGAAGAATCAAGATGGAAAAGGGGGATACTATTTCCACATATCTGAACAAGATCATCACCTACAGAGATGAGCTTGGAAGTGTGGGAATAACTACTGTCGATGATGATATGGTGAGCCTCACTCTCCTTTTCCTTCCAAGCATTGGAATAGCTACCAGGACTCTGTGAATGGAAGAGAGAAACTGCTAGATTGGGAACGACTGTGGTCGGATCTTATGCAAGAGGAAATCAGGAGGAGTACACAAGATGGTTCTTCATCCAAGAATGATGATGAAGAAAATCTGGCCTTAGCAAGTAAGGCAAGGAAAGGGAAGGGGAAGGCTTCCCATTTCAAATTCAAATTCTTCTCATGGAGGGAAGAAGGGTGACATGTCTAAAGTAAGATGCTTTAATTGTCACGAGATGGGACATTATGCGACTAATTTCCCATCGAAGAAGTCCAAGAAGGGATCCTCGGAAGGATCAGAAGGTGAGGCATTAGCCTCTTAGTTCAAAATGGACTTTACCCTCATTGCATGCATGGTGTCATTGATGATGGGATGTGTTTGGTATCTTGATAGTGGAGCTTCATTCCACATGACCGGTGATAAAAAATTATTCAGTACCTTGGAGGAGAAAGACCTAAAGATGCGCATAGAGATGGGTGATGACGAAAGGTATAGTGTTTCAGGAGTTGGAACAGTTGCTTTTCAGAGGGAGCATGGAGCTCCTCTCACCTTGACAAGTGTGATGTATGTGCCTGGACTGAAGGAAAACTTGGTATCGATCATGATGTTGGAGGACAAAGGCTACGATGTTGTCTTCAGTAAAGGAAAGGCATTCCTAAGACACATAGACATGGGTCAGACCAAGAGGATAGGGATTTGGGTGAAGAATATTTATAAACTAGAGGTAGATGATTGTGCAGCATTGAGTATGAAAGCAAAATTGGTGGAAAGCCAAGACATTGGTGAGTTGTGGCATAGGCGGTTGGGCCATTTGCATCATGGGGCTTTGAAGATAATGCAACAGATATCTACGGGACTTCCCAAAGGTAACTTGAGCAAGTTGACACATGTAAATGTTGTACCTTGGGAAAGTACACCAAGTCTTCCTTTCATGATTGAGACAGTGGAGCAGAGGCTATCTTAGAGTGAGTTCATACTGATTTATGTGGACCATTCTCGACGGCATCCACAACGAAGCAAAGGTATTATGTGATTTTCATTGATGACTATTCTCATAAATGCTGGATTTATTTCATGCAGCATAAGGACCAAACTTTCACAAATTTTTGTGAGTTCAAAGCTTTGGTCAAGAAAGAGTCAAGGAAGAAGATCAAGGCCTTGAGAAGCAACAACAATG
This sequence comes from Pinus taeda, assembly GCA_000404065.3. Taxonomy (NCBI): domain Eukaryota; kingdom Viridiplantae; phylum Streptophyta; class Pinopsida; order Pinales; family Pinaceae; genus Pinus; species Pinus taeda. The sequence continues at coordinate 21,377 of APFE031711236.1, forward strand.
GAGAATATGTCTCTCAAGAGTTTAAGGACTTTTGTGCAGCGAAAGGAATTAAACGAGAGTTGATGGCACCTCATAACCCACAGCAGAATGGGGTGGCCGAGAGGAAGAACATAACTATTGTAGGGGCAAAATGGGCAATGCTACATGACCAAGGCCTACAACTTCACTTGTGGGTTAAGGCATGTAACACAGTGGTCTATTTGCAGAATAGAAGCCCACATCGCATACTTGGGATGAAGACACCAAAGGAAGCTTTCTCCTATAAGAGACCAGATGTGGGTCACTTTAGGATCTTTGGCTCATCGGTATATTGCCATGTGACAAAGGATGCATGAAAGACGCTTGAGCCGACAGCAGAGTTGGGGATATTTATGGGGTACACTGATACACCTCACAACTATCGGCTGTACTTGCCTACTAATCAGAGGACAATGGTTCAAAGAGATCTCAAGTTTGATGAGCAGAAGGCCATGCAAGTTTCCCTTGAGAGGGAGATCTAACTACATGTTGTGGAGGAACTGTTGGTTCCTAAGGAGGATGAGCCTCAGACTGATGCAAAGCAGTCGCATGCAGAGGTTCCAGGAGTGGAGACATCCACTCAAGCAGAGTCTTCCAGAGATGGGCGAAAGCAGACAAGAGAAGCTGACAAATTGTTGGAGGGTGCAAGAGAGAACGTGGGAGCACCATCTTCTCAACGTAGACAGAGGAGGTCACATGAGAGGTACACTGGATACATAGCCCTTGCTGGGGAATATTTTGAGATCGAGCCATCTTCCTTTGAGGAAGCAGTGCAGCAACTGATTTGGGTTGATGTTATGGTGGAGGAGTATGACTCCATAGTTTGTAACAGTGTTTGGGACGTGGTTTTGAGACTGGAGAACAAGTAAGTTGTGAGTTCCCATTGGATTTACAAGGTAAAGCAAGCTGCTGATGGTAGTGTGGAGAAGCATAATGTAAGATTTGTTTCCCGTGGCTTTTCACAGGTTGAGAGGATCATGTTGTTGCAGTATATTTTGACAGAGGAGCAAGATGTTGACATTTTGACAAAGGCATTGTCAAAGTGTAAATTCGAGTTCCATAGACACAGTATCGGGGTGGCAGATAATCCCTTTCTCGCTGAGAGGGAGTGTTGAAATATGGAAACAAGAATATTCCAATTTAATTTGTCCTTCAATTAAATTGTGAATTAAAATCGAATTTAGTCTTAACAGCTACTTGGAAATAATTAATTAATTTATTTTAAATTAAGTAGTTGGAGAAATTCAAGTCAGAAGTCTTTCAGAAGTCATGCAAGAGTTATCCCTTAAATTAAGGAGATAATATTGAGCTATATTTGAGTTGTAATTTGTTAACTCAGTTTACTGAGTTAAGTCTAGTTAAATTAGTTCCAAACTATTTAAGGAACTAATAGTGAGTTAACAGTAAATTGATGCATTAATGCACTCAACTAGTGCTACTCCAGTTAACTAAAGATTCCCTCATCAGAAACTCATGCATGTCTATTCTGAGAAAGACCAAGTTTAGATTAATGTTCAAGGATAGTGTATTATCAGTTGCAAGTGTTTTCTCATGGAGAAAACTCATGCATGCAGTCAAGGATTCATCCTTGAGGATTGCGCAGTTTTGAAGGATTGGTTTTCCACTTGGTAAAAGGAAAATCATCCACAAGGAATAGCGCAAGGAAATAAGAGCTTGGAGGGTAGAGAGGAAGGCTCAAAGAAGCCAAGATTTCCTGTGAGCATCTTTGAGGATTTCACTGAGAGCTGGCTACTTGTGAGAGCTAAGGCTTTGTATAATTCCTATATATTCCCACCATGTATGATAATACAATAGTGTGGGGTTTTTTGCTGAGGCTTTCCCAAAAGTATTTTCATGTGTATTCTATCATTGATTCTTCTTCTTCTGGTTATATTTTTTAGCTCGATATTTAAGCTTCCACAAATTGATAGTAGAAGTAGGTTATAGTATTCTGCTTTGATTTGTATTGCATTATCGAGTTAACCTACCATCAGATTTTCTATAGGGTTTCCCACCAGATATCTTGTGTCCCTTGTGTGATGGTTTTTGTGGTTGTGTTTGATGGTTTTGTTGTTGTCATGGTTGTTTGATTTAGCTTCTTACATTATTATATTCATGTGAAGATATAACTTTTTGCTAGTTATATGCATGATTCAATAAGTGAAGTAATAATAGATAAACTTGTTAAAGAAGTCACACTACTAATTCATCCCCCCCTCTCATTAGTGCTAAAAGGTTTCCAACAATTGGTATCAGAGTGGGGCTCTTGGTTGCAGCTTGATCGTTGAGATCTAGGGTTTGTTGGT